>PVLA01006417.1:0-124629 GCA_004027455.1 Hydrochoerus hydrochaeris | reverse complement strand
AATTAATGAATCAAAAAGCTGGTTTTTTGAGAGAATCAACAAAATTGACAAACCCCTAGCTAACCTTATCAAGAGAAAGAAAGAAAAAACCCAAATTCATGCAATAAGAACTGAAAAGGGAGAAATTACTACAGATCCCATGGAAATTCAAAAGATCATGAATACCTACTTTGAAAATCTCTACTCACATAGAGTAGAACACACAGAGGAAATGGACAGATTTCTAGAAATGTATGAACTACCAAAGCTCAACCAAGAACATATAGCAATTTTGAACAACCCAATATCAGCTATTGAAATTGAAAATGTAGTTAAAAACTTACCAACAAAGAAAAGCCCAGGTCCTGATGGATTCACAGCTTAATTCCTCAAGAAATTCAGAGAACATTTGATGTCAATACTTCTTAAACTCTTCAATGAAATTGAGAAGAAAGCAACCCTCCCTAAATCATTCCTGGAGGCAAGTATTCCTCTGATACCAAAATGAGAGAAAGATCCAAGCAAATAGGAGAACTATAGGCCAATCTCACTAATGAACATTGATGCAAAGATTCTCAGTAAAATACTTGTAAATAGAATGTAGCAAATCATCAAGATTACACATCATGACCAAGTGGGGTTCATTCCAGGAATGCAAGGATGGTTTAACATATGCAAATCAATAAAATGTAACACACCACATCAACAGAGCCAAAAACAAAAACCACATGGTCATCTCAATAGATTCCAAAAAAGCTTTCAATAAAGTCCAACACATGTTTATGATAAAAACCCTTCAGAAACTCTGAATACACAGTGTCTACCTCAACCTTATAAAAGCCATCTATGACAAACCAATAGCCAACATTATACTACATGTACAAAAACTGAAAGCTTTCACTTTAAAATCAGGAACAAGACAAGGATGTCCACTCTCACCACTCCTATTCAATATAGTGCTGGAAACACTAGCCAGGGCAATCAGACAAGAGAGAGAAAAGGAATAAAGATAGGAAAGGAAGAAGTTAAATCATCACTATTTGCAGATGACATGATACTCTATATAGAAGACCCAAAAAACTCCAATAAAGACTACTAGATGTAATAAACAAGTTCAACAGTGTAGCTGGATAAAAAATCAATGCTCAAAAGTCAATAGCATTTCTGTACACAAACAATAAACTCACTAAGAGAGAAATTATGGAAATATTGCCCTTTGCAATAACATCTAAAAAAATGAAATACTTAGGAATCTACCTAACTAAAAATGTAAAAGATCGATATGCTGAAAATTATACTACACTAAAAAAGGAGATTGAAGAGGATATTAGAAAATGGAAGGATATTCCTTGCTCTTGGCTAGGAAGAACCAACATTGTGAAAATGGCCATACTTCCCAAACTGTTATACAGATTTAACATAATGCCACTCAAAATACCATCGACATACCTCACATATCTAGAGAAAACACTCCTAAAATTCACTTGGATAAAGAAGAAAGCTAGAATAGCAAAAGCAATTCTGGGCAACAAAAGCAAGGCAGGAGGCATCTTAATTCCTGACTTGAACCAGTACTACAAAGCCACAGTGATAAAATCAGCATGGTACTGGCAAAGAAATAGACCTGAGGATCAATGGAACAGATTAAAAGTTGCAAGCACAACTACAAAGACACTCAGCCACCTGATATTTGACAAAGGGGCTAAATATGTCTACTGGAAGAATGATAGTCTCTTTAATAAATGGTGTTGGAAAAATTGGCTCTCCACATGCCGAACACTGAAACTAGATCCATGCCTATCACCATGCACAAAACTAAAGTCTAGATGGATCAAAGGCCTAAATGTTAAAACAGAAACACTAAATATACTGGAAGACAAGGTAGGTAGAAGTATTGGAGACATATGGGTAGGCAGAGAATTTATGAACAAAATGCAAACTGCACAGGAAACACTTCAAAGAATCAACATTTGGGATCTTATATTGTTGAAAAGTTTCTGCACTTCAAAAGAAATCACCAACAGAGTGAAAAGAAAACCCACAGAGTAGGAAAGAATTTTAGCCAGCAACCTCTCAAACCAAGGACTTAGATCCAGAACATATAAAGAATTGAAAAACATCAAGGCCCCCAAATTCAAAGACCCTCTCCAAAAATGGGCATCTAAGATGAACACACAGTTCCCAGAGGAATATATTCAAATGGCAAATAAATACATGAAGAAATGTTCCCCATCACTAGTCATTCGAGAAATGCAAATTAAAACAACATTGAGATTTCATCTCACTCCAGAAATAGCTGTCATCAAGAAATCAACTGATAACAAGTGTTGGTGAAGCTGTGGGGAAAGGGGAACTTGCTCCACTTTTGGTGGGAATGTAGACTGGTGCAGCCACTGTGGAAATCCATATGGAGAATTCTCAGAAGACTAGGATTGGAAGCCCCATTCAACCCAGCTATTCACTTCCTGGGTATTTTCCCAGAAGAACTGAAAAGTTCTTATCACATTGATATATGTGCATCCATGTTCATAGCGGCACAATTTTTCATAGCTAAATCTTGGAAACAACTAAGATGCCCATCTTACTTCAGAGTGGATGAAAAAGATGTGGCATTTTTCTACAATGGAATATTACTCAGCTATAAAAAGGGATGATCTTGAGGCCTTCATAGGTAAATGGAGACAACTTGAGACTATCCTCATTAGTGGAATAAATAAGAATCATATTTATAAATATCACATTGTGTCTTTAGTGTAAAAAGTAATAAGAACTATAAGAGCAATAAAACCAAAATGTGTAATTGCTATTGTAAAAAAGAAAGAAAAAGAAAGTGCTCTAAGGGATATAACGGCATGTATGTTTGAGTGTGTAAAATAGATGACCATGTTGCTGAATCTTTGTTGGATCTTTGACCAGAACTGTTTGCAGTCTCACTGTTTGAATGTCTACTATGTATCCTTTAACTTTGTAACTTGAACAGCTACATCCAAGATGACAATATGTAATTTATAAACTAGTGATTTCTTAGTGTGTTTTTTCTGTTTCCTTTTTTCTTTCTTTCTTTTAGAATTCTGTATCATTGCTACCTTTTTTCTGTTTTGCTTTTTTTCTTCTCTTTAAATAAAATTTTTAAAATGTATAATTACTACTTTAAAAAAGAAGTAGGAAGTGCTATAAAAGAGGTAACCTCATGTATATTTAAGTGTGTAGGATTGATAATCATATTTCTAAGTTCTTGTTTGATTGTTGAACAGATCTGTTTGCAGTTTCAATGCTTGAGTGTCCATTTTGTGTGTTTAATTTTGTAACTTGAACAACTATTTATAAAAGAACTATATGTAATTTATCAACTAGTGATTTCTTACTGTTTCTTTTTTTTGAACTTCTTTAATATTTCTACCCTTTTTCTGTTTTTTCCCTGTTTAAATTAAAAAAAAGAAAGAAGGAAAGAAAAAAAGTGTAATCATTTCATGCAAGCATCCACGAAGATGTGGGGGAGAACGTTACCACATCTTCAAAAGACACTGAGGAAAAACCATGGACTATAACTATTTCTTGAATTTTGAAGACAATTTCACCAGTTTTTTTTTTTAGTAGTACAAGTGAGCCAATAATGAATTATTTAATAAAAAAACTAGTAAGGATCATTTAAGAGAGTTCATTAACCTACACATTTTCAGTTTGGAAGCTTGATGTATTATAAATGCTCCATATCATTTTATGTTACTCAACTAGAGAAATTTTAAAAATGGGACTGCCTATAGTTAGCCTCTTTCCCCCACAACTCATTCCTTAGCTTCTTCTGAACCTCACTTCCTGCTCAGCCCTTTCTCTACATACAGCTACTGTTACAAACTCCACTGACCTTCAGGAACTATTTCAATAAAATTTCTCCAACTTGATCTTTCAACAGCTAGCTAACTTGAGAACCAAAACTCCTTGATATAATGTCTTTTCTTGGTTTTCATAGGACAATTCTCTTTTGCTCATTCTTCTATTTCCTTCCAAAATGCAGGTTTCCTTCTTAAGCTGTTAAATTTGGAATTCCTTATGATTTCAAACTAACTATCTCAGGGATTTATGTCTGTAATACAAACTGTACTCTACGCTCCAGACACATATATGAACACTTTAATGTCTTTTTTTGGATTTTAAAAAAATAAATGAAAAAAACATATTTAAAATTTACCTCTGTCAAGTATTTCTCTTTCAGTAGTCCCTATTCTAATAAATACATAGTCACATCTATGCAGGTCTGTAAAAGACCTTGATTCATTCCTCCTCCTCCTCCTGCTCCTCTCTCTCTCTCTCTTCCTCTCTCTTCCTCTCTCTCTTCCTCTCTCTCTCTCTCCCTTCTCTGTCTCCACCCATATCCCACATTAAATCCATCATCAAGCCCTTTTGGTTTACCTTCAATGAGTCTATTACTTCTGTTTCACCCCAACTTCACCAATTCCTTCTATGTCCAAACTAGTATCATGTCTCCACCCAGATGGCTGCACAGGCCTTTCTGACTGTTTTGCTTTCCTCTCACCTGGCAAATCTTCCAGTCTGTTCCTCGCATTGTAGTCATTGTTATTTTTGTCAAAATATAAATCCAACCACGTCATCTACCTTTTTGTAGTAACAGGAACAAGGAATAGATAAAGCACAGAAGGAAGCAGAGCTTCTGGCATATTACACCAGCTTAGTGTCTAGATGATTATTGTATGAGTTTCAGAATTAGACTAAATACAAATGCTTTTCTTTGGAGATGAAAGAATACATAGTAAGCCAATTTGTAAATTGAAATACAATGAATTCCTTTAGCATGACTTACATCCTTAGAAGTAACAAGTCTTTGTTGTCCAGATTGCACAGTCATTGGTCTACTTCACGTCCAAATGCTGTTCTTGCAATTACTTGCATTGTAAATTGCTAGCACCTCATCAAATGTTCCAAAAAGAGCCCCAAAATTTACTTATTGCACTGTACTTTCAGCAACAGGCTCTACTTTCCTGAACTAAGCCTTTCACTTAATTTAGTGTACTCTCGGTTTTCTCCTTTCTAATTCATTTAGATTCTATTAAATCCAAGTAGTTAGTAGTTGGTAGTTGACTCTCCGATTGCCTTATCATTGTTTTTTACCTTTCCACTTGTCATTGTAGCCATTCCACTAAATCTGCCAATTGTATTTATATGTTATTTTCTCAGCATTAAAAACCAAGTGATACTTCTGCACTTTAAATATAGTACAATTTTTCTGATCTCATTCAAGCCAGAGATATCCTTTAATCTAAAGTGGCTTTGGAGAAGGAAATTTTTATCTCCTTCAAGTGTACACTTTTGCTTGGCTTCGGGGTATTTTAATAGAGT
This sequence comes from Hydrochoerus hydrochaeris, assembly GCA_004027455.1. NCBI lineage: Eukaryota > Metazoa > Chordata > Mammalia > Rodentia > Hydrochaeridae > Hydrochoerus > Hydrochoerus hydrochaeris. The sequence continues at coordinate 119,295 of PVLA01006417.1, read as the reverse complement.
AGGTCAGGATATACATACTACCCTTTACAATACCGTGACTTGTATACACATTACATGCTCTCTGACTATTTCCTAGGCAGCATTGCATAGAGTTAAGTCACATTAAAAATTTAAATATTTCCATAAATATTTAAATTGAAGAAAATATAATGAAAGAAATAATTGGAAAGCATATTTTCCTTTTTGTCAATACTATTTCCTGAGGTTTTTTTTTTTCCCTTGACATAGTATAATCTAGAAGTGTCTGGAAGTAAAATGCCTTGAAACAGAAATTACTTACCAATTTTCATAGCCACTTACTAAGGATGTTGACAAGATTAGAAAGATCTAATCCCATGGACATTAAAATATAGGCTGTGCTCTGAAACAAATCAATGAAACTCTTTGCTCTTCACAAAGAGATATATTCAGATTATATGGCTTTTTTTCTTAATATGATCCCCATGAATTCAGAACTATGATTTTATCTCTGTTTATTAGATCACAATAATTTGATATCTGTTTATTAAGTCACAATGATTTTCTATCTTTCTGATAAAATTTGATTTTTAGTTCCTCAAAAATAGTCTAGAATGCCAATTTTTAAAAACAATTTCACTATGTGTGTGGTAGTTCTATCTCCTGGTTCACCCATCTTAACATTTTTATTTCTGTGTAATTATTGATAATGACTTTTACATTCATAAGAATGGTATGGAAAATTATGTGATCATCTAATTATAAGGCATTAAATTTTCTACTAGCACTAAATTTTCCAAAGTACCTTGCATGATAGTGTTTCATGAACCATATATTTTAAAGTGTAGAATTTATTTAACTCAAGGTATATAATGTGTTTTTCTATTCAAGGAGCAGTTTTCCAAAGATGAGGGGGAAAATATTCTAGGGAGAGTCTCTGGATGTGGTTATTTAGAATCCATGATTAGATTCCTTTGAAAATGTCACATTACTTATTACCATTGCACTGTGCAAATTACATTCATCTCCCTCGTGGTCATGAGACAAGAGAACAATAGTTTATCATCTACTTCACAAATATATGTAGTGCCCAGATAAAAATATCCTAGGGAATCTTTTCACACACCTGGTGTGGGAAGAACTGACCGGTGTCAAACTTTGTGTTTGAGTATAAAACGTAGCAAACTAAATTTTTAGTTTGTCTGAGGACAAAAATATATTTCATTGGTGGGTTAATGAAAAGGCATTTAACTTCCAGTTTGCAAGACAAAAATATATCTGTAGCAAATCCTACCACAATGGTATTCAAACCATATGTTAATGGCTTGAAACATCTGCAGTACTGTAACTCATTCTAAAAACCCTGCTGGTTTTAAGCACTGATGAGAAACAGCATGTAAGCTTGAGGGAAAACTGTTCTCTGACAAAAATCACCTTTGTCTCAAATCAGTTCACTCTCTCCCCACATCAGGATATCCATATTGTTCACAAAGTACTGTTAAATAGGAAATTCTAACTCTTCTCTGTTTGCCAGTCTGTGTAAAAGCTAATTTGCACAAGCTACCTTTTGAAGCTAAGAAAAAATTCTAACTGAAGAAAGAAAAATAAAGACTGGAATAATACTGAAAGTTGAAACACCTGCTAGGAAGTCTTTGCTTATATAAATTTGTGACTTAATCATCACTTCACAATGAGTTATGATTTCAAAGCAAGGTCTTCACTAGTAGGAAATGACTCGTGCCTAAATAAACTGGTCTAGGAATGAGGCAGGAGATTAGGGTGTGGCCAACTGACAAGGCAAATGGGCATGATCTTTTCTGGCACAAAATCAAGCAGGTTTTTCTTGGTACGGCCCAGATCTGATCCCAAAATGGAGGATATAAAAATGGCAGCTATCAGCCTCATGGCCACAGAAAGGTCTTTCCATGGCTTGTGCTGCACTCTCCAAACCACATTTCTTTTATTGTCTCTCAGTGGTTCACTCTCAACCTGCAAAGCCAGTTTCTTTTTTCTACTTTTATTAGCTCATACTCACCCTGCGGAGCACATTTCTTTTCTTACTTTTAATAAATGTAAAAATTTGCTACCTTTTGGATGTATCTTGACTAATTCTTTGCTCAGGACTAAGAAGAATGCATAGCGCCACAGACCCTGATAACCAGCATACAAGTCATGCAGAGACAAACATAAAGATTCTGTAGTAAGTGAAGGATATATGCTATAATTATTTATTTTATATAAAAGAAAGAGATGAATTATTTAGAAAGCTGAAAACAAATTCTTAACTATATTGCCTATATGCAAACTAGGAGGCATGTGCTTTATATATATATAATCTAGACATTTAAAGCAATCTAAAAGAAAAAAGAGAAAAAAATCAGAAACAATATATGTTAAAAAAAAACTGTGGGACAGTTGTTTAGATACTTTAAATAATTTCATGGTACTGGATCTACCCAAATTATATTTGAGGGACTTTAAATAATCTGTGAATAAAATGCTTATGAAATGGAGACATGTCAGATGACTGGAGACATTCGCATGTGCTCTGACTTTTCAATGACAGACAAAGATCAGTTCTGGAAATTTCCAAAAAGTACTTGATTAAATTTTCTGCCAAAATTCTACATTGAACTATTTCACATGTACAAGATTAGAAAGAAAGCATGAAGGTCAAGGATGACATGATGTCCTTTCTTTTATGACTGAACCAAGTTGCATTCCACAAATAAAATTCAGCTGCTGTGATTTTATGCTATTTATAGGGTATTTCATAAGTCATGCAGGGTGCAAATTAAATTTCCCTTATCTTCCTGTGATATGGAGTTACTTTTGGGAAATATGGTACAGGGACAGAAAAGAGATATTGTAATACACCAATCCCAAATTCATTCCATTTATATAAATTGATTCCAACCTGCCTTTCTGTTCAGATGCATCTCCCACAAAAGGAAATAAAAGGAATTGTTCTCATTACCACATGGAAGGATTCAAGGCACTCCTCACTGAGGGTTAGTTTTTAAATGACCAATCCCAGTCTGTTTATAAGCAAATATCAGCAATTTCAATTTGGTTCTTTGGGTCAAGCTTTTGTCTATTCTTTTTGTACCAGAGCTTTTGAAGCTTATTCTAATGGTTCTTTGTTGGACTCCTCACCAAATCCCAGATTTCCCATCATATGCCTTGTTCTGGCGAACTTGGAATCTTTATTTCTTGTGGTTTCCTGATACCCGAATTTCCAACAATGTCTGTTGGAAATGTCTCCCTTTCTATATTTCTCAGTTATGTGAGATCCTTCTATTCTGAAATAAATAAAACCCAGATAGTTTCTGTTTGTTTGTTTGCTTGTTTGTTTGTTTGTTTGTTTCATCACACTCGGTCGGTCTCCATCTCTAGTCCAGGGAGAAAGACAATTTCTTTTAAAATTGTCTTTCACTCAACTAACAGATAATGATAATTTAATCCAAATACTATGTTTTAATGTTCTACCTACAATAGAACAGTCCAAATTATGACATGAGCTCTACCAGTTAAGAAGCATAAAATAATTCTGAATAACGATTTTACCTGGGAACATAATACAGAATTTCTAGTGATCTTTCTTTAAATTTGAAAAAAATGATAGAAAGCCTGTGAGCTTAATGATCGCATATAGACCATTCATTGCCATATAGAATCTTGAATAAAATTGCAAGGATTGAGGATGTATGAGTAAAAGTAGTAGTTGTGGTTACGAAAGAGTTCAGAAGAAGAGACAAGGATACAGAATTAAGAGAATGAATAATGTTTCCACTAGCAGTAGGAAGAGTAGAAAATAAAGAAAGTTTATAAACCTTATGGGGTTACTGAAGATCGAAACAGCTAGAGATTTCATGGGTCCTTTCTTTATGTTGCGTGATTATTGTATTTCTAACCTTCCTAGAATATTAACAATTTGTTTTCTGCATGTATACCCTCAGAATTAAACTTGGTTAAAACAAGAACTTCCAACAATCAAAATAAACCATATAGGTTTGTACCACCTCACATACATAATTTATTTTACATACATAAATAAAATTTTAAATTGACATTCATTTGTTATGGTGAAATACGAATTGGTTTTTATTGCATTTGATCTATATTTCTTCTTTTCTCTTCCTTTACATTTTATTTATGACAATGCATAAGTCATTCATTCTTCTTGAAATATATACATAAAATGTATGTATGTAGACTTTTAGAATCTATAAAGTCTCCTTAAAAATAAAACTAAAAATTAATTTTATGTCTTTATCTGCCTGTTTTGTCTTCAAATGGGAATTTGGATTTTATTAAATAGACATGGGTCATCATTTTATGCTAAATACATTCACTTATGTAACATGCTCTTAATACTTTGAAAATATTTGTTGAATACATAAAATTTGGTGAGATAGATCCTTAAAAAAGAGCATGGGACTGAGTGTAGGTTGGATGGGGAAAGTTAGTTATCTTACCACTCTATTTCCAGCAGATTCAGAGCTGCTTTTTTTTTTTTTTTTTGAGCTTCTTTCTCATGAAAGAATTATCTAGTCCTGTTGATTTGGCCAACAAAATGTGAGAGGAGGTGAGATGCATTGCTCCCCTGCAGAAGCTTTGCAAGCCCCTGGTAACTGAGGATCCTGCTTGTCTGTCTCCAGGATAAGGAATGCCCCATTACTCCCTGCTGCTGAGTGAGTAGCTAAGCCATGATTGACAAGTAGAACCAGTAGGAAATACACCGCTGTTTTTAAAACCTATAAGATTTGTGGTGTCATTTATTAGAATAGTTTAATTTAGCTAAGCTAAATATAGACAGTAGTTCCCCAAAGTGTGATACTACTCTAACAAAAAAATTAAAAATACTACCTTTAGGCTATCACATAGTGGGTGAGGAAACTGCTAATGAAAGCTAGAAGGATACTGACATATGTTTGTAGTTTTGAATTAACTGGTAAAACTATCATCCTTTTTAATTTAGAAAGTGGATAATATACCTAATGTACACTGTAACCCAGTGGTTACAGAAGTGGAAAGATAAGGTATTAATATATGAGTTAGTTGCATCTGACAAGGCACTACAAAATAAAGTGAGCTCATAAATAACTTAGACAAGTTGGAAACACATTTAGAAGGCAACTGATAGTCTTAGAATTACAGAATGTAGATGGTTATAAGATTCAGCTCCTTGTCATTCCCAACAACTAAATTGTATAACTAATGAAATCTTTGATAAACAATGACTGATTCGAACTCATTTTTCCTGTGAATAAGGAATGAATCAAGGTTTAGTTATAATTTCCTTTAAAAAAAAAGGGAAGAAAAGAAAAAGATTAAAACCTTTCTGACCCTAGGAGTGAATCTTTTCAAATTTAGTAACTCAGAAAGGACACTAAAAGTATAGCTACCTTAAGAAGATCGATAGAACTAAATAAACTGATAATATAGAGACTTGTTCTACTAAATATACAGATTTTAACCATTCACAAACAGAACTCATTTTAAACAACTAGATAAAACCAACTCAACTTCTTAAGGGAGGTCATCAATGATGACCAAAGCACACACTAATGGACTGACTCAGTGTGATTTTGCCATTCCCAATGTGAAGTGGCAGAAAGCTGACTGAAAAATCTCCTCAGTTCCTAGGGAAGACATTCTAAATTCTCTTTCAGGCATGACCACAAAAAAAAAAAAAAAGAGGAAAGAGTAGACTCACACACCACCAGGAGCAATAGGTTAGGAGAGCCACTGCCATAAGCAGAACTCAAGTGAGGTCAAGAAATTCTCTTCTCTGATCCACGTATAAAACTCTTGCCTCTTAAACACTTAACTCCACTTCTGAATAACCTTTGGTTGAACCCTTATGTTCTCTCCAGGCTGTGCACTACTCCGAATCTGTTGTCTAGTTTTGTAATTAGATATTATATTTCAGATTATTTGATTAACTCAGGCTTTACTTATGAAATCATTATGTTTTGAAGGCAAAGGGCCTACTTTGGCTTACTAGTATATGTCTAGATCCTAGAATCTCACAAATGATAATGTTTGAAAGTATTTGATGCATGAATCTGTTTTTCCACTGCCATTTGCTTGAGCTAACAGCAGTTGAAGATGTAGCTCCAGTGTACCCCTGCCTTGTAAGTTTGGCTTTCTGAATGCTCTAGATACCATAATTCATTGACCTCCATGCTTTCTTCATATCTACCTCATCCTATTTCAGAATTAGGGACTATGGTTCTCCCCAGAGACTCTTAATTAAGATGTTAAATCTTTATTTGCCTGTTACACATATGGTTTTACTAAATATCTAAGCATAATTTTTCTAATCCCCGCTTTCACTTCTAAAAGTTCCCAGGTTTAATAACAAATTATTTAGGGTTCTTTCTTACCTGGGAATGTGCTGTATTTGAATCTTTGCACACCCAGTCTGAATGCCCCTCATTTAAGATACATAAATGAAATTTACCTCTATTAGGTTCTTGAATGCCAAACAGAGGTACAAATCCAATTACAGACTTTGCTACATGAGTTACTGTGTTTATTTAACCAGGTCTATTACAAAAATAAAACCAGTTGTGTGCAACTTCCCCAGCTGAACTAAAAATGAAAAGGAGGTCAATATAAATAATAAATTACATAGAGTGCCAAATTGTTCTCTATTTTCAAACCTGAAGCCTCTCAAACTGTTCCACACAAAACAAAAAAGATATATGGGAATTCTTGGCCTTGGAGAGACTCCCATAAGATGTTGAAGTGCTATGTCTCTGTATTACAGGTCTTTATTGCTAGAGCAAATGAAATTGCAATCTAAAGGGAGTGAAAAACTTGGAAAATCCCACACTGTTAGTAAATTAGGTCTTTTAAAAAAGGAACATACTGGCAAGCTCAAATGAATCAACGTGGCTCTAAAAAACAACTCTGAAAGGTAAGTGCACTGTCAGAGTTCTATCTTTGTTCTCTTTGTTTCTTAGCTGTTTCACTCATATGGTGAAATAAATTTCTCTCTTTTTTTCTTTCATGGTCTACAAGTAACTGAGCCTTGAAGACTTAAATCATGAGTTTTAATTATAAAACACCACAAATGCTACACAGAACAGCAAGGCTGTGTTGCTGAAATAACTGATCCCAAGATGGGTGCGTACAATATTGCATTCCCTCTCCTTTTAAAAGTGAGACACTCTCCAGATGCCCTAACAGTAGGGCTTACTTTTGATAAAAGGTAATTAAGCCTTCAGATAAATACAATGATTTGTGTTCTTATAGAATCAGCTCAGTTAATGTAGATGCAAAAATATAAGTATAAACTATACAATCCCCCCACAAATGGCTCACTCTGATGGGATTTTCAAATGTCTTTCTTCCTTGTCATTAACTTATCAAAGTAGTTGCTCTATTATTCTCCTTTTGTCCAAATGAAAGAAGCTCTAAATTAGAAGAAAAATATAAGGCTTCTCCTAAATGCTCTAATGTGAGGATTACAGGTCTCAGAAACTAAAAATGTTTCTTACTTATTCAGAGTGACCAAACTTCTAGTTTCCCTAGGCCCATTTCACTTTTCCAAGGAAAGTCCTGTATCCAAAGAAACTGCCCTCTGTCCACAGCAAAGGGAAAAAATTAGTCACCTACTTCTCGAATACAAAAGTCAACTCGATTTTATCAACTCAAAATTACTGAATCTGTAATTTTAATGAACACACATAACAAATGCATGGAGTATGTACACCTATCATATATGCATGTTTACTGTTCATTTTGGGGTTTTCCCATATTTGCGATTAGTCCACTAGGCATTTATCAACACAGAGCAGTAGATTAATGTCGGAGAGCAGAATGCTGTGTAGCTCTTTACGTAGTTCTCACCTTCCCAGATGATGATCTCTTGTGAAACGCAGGATGAAGGACATGAGGTGAGGCAACAGCTTCTTGTCTGTAGTGTCAGGGGACACATAAAGATAAGATGAAAACAGTAAGATGGGTTTTCTCCAAAGTTGAAGGATGGGCTTTATAAATCTAGAAATAAATTCCTGGAAGAAAAGGTCACTTTTTCAGTTCTAATGGCTGTTACCAATTTAAAAACATCTAATGGAAACTAGAATGTAATAATAAAAGTTCTAGCAAAATGTTTTTGTTAAGACTTGTATAATTAGAAATGATAGCTATTCAGCAAGGATTTTTCTCCCCTTAGGTTTAAACAGATCACACAAATTTGGGAATACATAGTATTAGCAAATCTCAAACTCCTTAGCAAAATTGTTTTTCACCTTATCCTAATAACATTTGAAAACAGAAATGACGACTCATATTGTACAGTAAAAGCATTTTACACAGGAAGCTATTTATTTCTGGCACAGAAGCTCACACTAAAAGGAAGACGAAATGCATATTGTGGATAAGTTCTTATGATGTGCAGTAATAAGACATGGCAGGAGTTCTTTAACTCAGATCTTCACCCACAGCCTAAATGATTTGAGCTGTCATTTAAAAAACAAAATGAAAGGAGAAATACATGTTTTGATAAATTAATTTGAGCACATCTAACAAAATCTGATTATTAGAGTCTTAATATTAATGGCTATTTCACACTTACCCACAAAACATAGCAAAACAAAAAACAAAACAACAAAATAACTAGTGTAAGCTACTGCTGTTAGGGATTTTCCTCATGTTCTCGTTCCCTAAGTGCTTCCTCCCCTTCTTTCAAATTCTGCCTTCTTTGCTGTGTCTCCTCCTCCTTTCTCCTTGCCGGTCTGTGCTGCCTCCTCAGGAGGCCCATGGCCTGCTGCCTGTCTCCTCTCACTGTCCTGCATGGAGTGGCTCGGATTGGACCACGGGAAATGGAACTGTTTTATAATACTTTGAGAAGCAACTCACTTCCTCACTGATATCCAAACTGAAAACTGATTCTATCCTTTGTTCAGACTTATCAACACCATCACACTTTATGGAACTCGTGGGGTATCATTAAATAATATTTTGGCTACAAAAACTCTGGAAGAAGTATCTCTTTTTAATAATTTCTCACTCAGGCTTATGTGTGACAAATATTCAGTACAAGCCACTAAACACGGATTTAAAATCTACATGTCTGCATATTGATGCCGTTTTCTTCTGATATCAGTTTTTTATAATATGTAATTGAGCAGTTATTCAAGCTTTCAGTTAAATTTGCTAATTTTCCATTGTTTTCCTTTAAAGATGTCTTGCTTTATTTTCTTTATCAAAAAAGAGCATTCTGCACATCAAAAGTTTTATACTTTATTACTTGTAGAACAGTTCAGCATTTATATTTCTTTTTTGTCTTCTTGCAACTTCATCATAATCAAACTTCCTTCCAGACATACATTGTCTCATTATCAGTATTAAAATAATTATCTGATCAGTTTAGAATTTACAAGAAATTTTTTATTTTTTTGCACTTTGGTAAAACTCATTTTACATATTGATGACAGCTAGCTGTCCTTTGCTCCGTGACACACTGTTTTTCCCTGGTAAATACTTGTACCACATTAGAAGATTGTAAGTCCCTACACTATACTTCAATATAAAGAATAACTTTCTGATAACAGTTTAAAATGGAAAGTAGGATCGATAAAAAAATTGGACTGGCAAAATTTGAAATGAGGCATAGTAGCTTCTAAATAAATGTAATATTCTATGATTTTGATAAACATTTAAATGTGACATATAAAGGCACCAAAACCCCATAAGCACTACATCTATTTGACTCCATATGTATCGCTTTAAAATGTATTAGGCTAGAGGAATTGATTCAGGGTTTTGGAGGTTTTTTGTCTGTGTAGTTTGAGAAAATGTTACAGAATCTAGAAAATTTTCCTTTAAGTAAACAAATGAGGAAACAAAGTGATATCACAAATATGTTACAAAGCAGGGAACAAAATCTTGCTTGGTGTCAAAAATGCTGTCAGTGTGTCTTCTTCACACACAAAACAAGTGCAGGATTTGTAAGCCTTAGGGAACATTGGTCAGCAGTCTGATTTGGGAGAAAAAAAGAGTAAAAGAAAGCCTATTGTATTTCCCAGACTGAGTTGTCATATTAAAGTTATATGTGTTATTTTGTGCATGCTTTAATATCCCTATCCTCATTTTAACAATAGTAGGATGTAGAGTTATTCTGCAAAGTGATACAGCTCAATTTGGCAGTTGAAAGCAGAGTTACCAGAACACATAAAACATCAATATGTAGTTTTAGTCATGGAGAAAATAACCCATGGGACACTGATGTTAACGACTGAGACATCAGAAAACCTTTGCTTCAGCCAATCAAACTGCGCTACTCAGACTAGCAGTCCTCCCTCAACCTGAGAGATGCTGAAAAAACTAGGCAGACTATAATAATAGTGTTCTGTACAAAGAAAAGCAAGAAGTAAGGATTTTAAATGTTTTTGCTGTGACAAAATGGGAAATGATTAAGAGATAACACAATTAATATATTATGTAACATATATATTCATATATACACAGCTATTAAATGGTGATCACTAATGCACACAATTTTTATCTTTTGATGTGTTAGTTAAAAAGAAAGTTAAAAAATTCACAGACCCTCCCTCCACCTGATGAATGGGAATCATCTGGGTATGTTGCCTGGGTGCCTGGGTGATTTGAAGGTACATTACATTTTTAAAACCTAGGTTTGGCTTTAAAATATTGCTTCACTGTATGTCTCAAGGGTAAAAACCTATATTTTTAATTTCTGATGTGGAAAAATATGATGAAACTTAAGGAAATAATACTTAATTCTTTAAACTTGTAGTTTAGGTTTACTATTTTGTTCCATGAGTCATTTTGACTTAGAAGCACGAGCATTGCCTTCAGAAAATGAAGCTTATGGTCTGTAGATTTTCCCGAATTAGTGCCTCCAGAAAAGTCTGGACATTTGTGGAAATAATTCTGTTTCTCTGGCTTTACCTGCAGAGTTCTCCAATACCTCTATGTGTATCAGCACTATTTTGTTGGCTATGCAATCTGCTTCTTTATTCTCATTTCGTTTCTTGCCTTTTGTTCTACTGCTCTGCATCCCTGTGCCCTGAAATCCTAAGCAGTGATCCTGTGTGCTGTTCTGAAACCATCATTTACAACAAACAACTGCTTTGGATGGATTTGAGAAAAATACCATAATGTGTTCTTTTATTTCCTGAAAGTGATACAAGGTCTTTTTTAAAAAATTTATTGAGACACAGATTTGGGGAGCTTTTTGGCAGCGTGGGGAGCTTTTGGCAGCGAGAACCAGTTAGAATATGGATGTCGTCTGTCCTTCTCCGAAGGGTAAGTGGAAAGCATGACGAGGCAGATACATTCTTCTCTTAACTCGCATCAAGATTCTGGTTTCTAGAATCCCCTGACAGTACTTGAATTTGTGGCTTTAGGACAAAATGTGACAAAACCGAATATTATGTCTGAAAAAAACTCTATATGACTGATAATGGACTTTCTCTCCCATGTATCTATTCTATTCTTCCATAAATGAAGTGAATCTATTGTTACTATTCTATCTCCTCAGTGATATTAGCACTAAAATGGAAAATTTCAGAGAACTTGTGGTAGTACATTTTTAGTGTGTGATATTCACAATTATGCTTTATGACAAGAAATTTTGTTAATCTTTTTCATTAAAAGATAAGTGTCCTCATAATGACTACTTAGGGGAGAATTCTTCTCACTTTAACTGTTTTCTAAACTGAAAATTGATCGTAAGAACGATTATAGGGGTCCGTTCTGTCTCAGTTTAATGGAAGGAGTGGGGAGCCAGGAAGCTAGCGATTTCAAAGGACTGACATGCTTGGAAAGGATCTATCTCATGGGTAACCCATCTGACTTTGTGAGAATGTGGTCATGTATTAATTTTTCTCATTGCCTGGTTTTGATGATTCTGTGGCAGCCGAGATCTCTTTTCTAATCCTCTTTCAATAGAGGGACTCCTGGGACCTTTGCAACATAACTTCGTGAACCTCCTGCTTCCAGCAGTGAAACAAGGCTATGTTCAGAAAATCACAAACTAGCAATAATTACATCTAGCTAGGAAAGTCTCTTTCATTATCAAAATAAGCAGGAAAAAAATGTGGCCAGGTAATTACAATAATTTAATAATCCAAATTTAAGTTTCAAAGTTATATATTTGCATAATTGATTTGAAAATACTAGAATTTTAGTAATATTCGGTTTAAATGATTAGCATTTGAACATTTTATTTAACCACCCTAAATTGCTAACATGTTCATGTTTCAAGTAAAAATGATACAGTTCCATGCTAAATCCTGCTACAGGAACTATTCTAGAGTCAGGGCACTGACCTCTCTCTCTCACCCCACACGCATCCACGCCAGCTGTGAGCACCATGCATGAACTTTCATCCCTTACAGTGTTACAGGAGTCATATGCATGTAATATCCATGGTGAAGGTTTCCTTGTATTCATAACAAAAGAATTAAACTTTGCAAGAAAGTGAAAGTAAAAGTTACTCTTTAAAAAAATAAAATAAAAAATCACAGTATAGATAAAACCTGTAGGGATTCAACAGTACTTAAAAGATGACTTTTAAGTATTCTTGATCTAAATGATCTAAGGGGATTATAAGAATTAATGAATAGTGGGTTGCAGACTAGGTCAGAACAGAATTTTTTCTTTACCCTATTACCCCCAAAAGTTTTTTATTGTAGAAGTATCTTTTTTAACTCAGTACTTGGGGTTTAATTTGACATTTGCATTTCAAACAGTGATCCCAATGCTAGATAGTTTGTGGAAATCTAGTAAAATTAAAGCCACTCGCTTTTCAAAATATGCTAGAATTCTATCTATTGGAAAAATTTACTTTAACTGTAAATAATAAAATTGCAGTGAATGATGAGTCTTTTTTGCACAAAGCACAATAATATTAGTCACTGAATACAGGTGACAAGGACTAAAGCCTAAGGTGCTTCACATGAACATTGCTATTTCAGGTAAAATGATGAGCATAAATTGTTTTCATTAACGTTGCAAATATTAGATAATAATAAACTGCTCTCATAACATCTTAATGGATATTTAATTGTGAAATGAAAGCAATCAGTGACTACGGGACCATGTATTTTTAAGAAACAAGATGAAATGATGCAGTATGTACAGAGGAATAGGAAGTTTTAGTGAGAAACACTGAAATCAGATTGAACAGTCATGATTATCTTCATTTTGTTCTATTACACTGGAGTCACACATTTCCTCTGTAAAATAATGGCTTCTATGCTTATATTTATGAGTCACTTAGTTTCAATCACTGTTTGATTTTGACATCGGAAGGTGGCTACAAAATATAAATCTGTAAATATGACTGTTCCGGTGACGCTTCACTTACTAATCCAGAAGGGCTGGATTTGGCTTGTGCACTGAATCAGGCCAACTCCTTTTCTCAAATATCAAAATTACATTCTGAAAATTAAGCTCATATATAACAGTGTCTGTTAGTTGTTTGATTTGTACATGTGATAAGCCAAGCACTTCAAAAGGTAAGCCTGAAGACTGGAAATCTGTCATGTATGGGTTTTCTGCTGAGTTTCACATTGCAGTTACTAGGTATATATTGAACCAGGACCATTTAATGGCTTAATTTGGGGAAGATAAAACACTAGGGGACATATTTCATGGGGAAATTTTATGATATCCCCTGGGGACAGATGACATGAGCTGCACATTTTTTCCCATTTACATTTTATGTAATTTTATGATGTATTCAAAATGAATTAATGCAGTGGTTTTTCACTTTAGATTCCATATATTGAAGTTTAATAAACTATGAGCACTATAAACTATGTCTTTCAAATGGCAAAAAACTTCATGTTTAAAATATTAGAAACACACACAGAAAAAAATGAAACTAAAGATACTATAACCCATAGCAAATAGCAATAGATACCCTAAGTTACAAGACATATTTGACATCTCTAATTTAATTAGGAGTTTACCACATTGACTACATTTTTTATCCCTTGAGAAATTATAATATTTTATCTTTTATCAAAGATGAATGGTCATGAAGGATGTAAATTTTAGTATCCATGATACACACAAATAAGTAGCGCATGCTTTGTATAGCATGCAAATATAATTTATGAATTGATAAGATGTTGGTTTACTTAGAATTGGTTTACTTTAAATGTGGTTTACTTTAAATTTGTTTCATTTACTTTACTTACAAGTTGGTTTACTTTAAATTTATTTTAAAAGTTTATAATTTGTATTTATCAGCAAGTATATTAGAGGATGAAACAATTTAAAGCTTTTTATTAAATAATCTTAAAGCCATTAAAATAAATTTTTAAAAATTTTAAAATTATTCACCTATATAAAATATGCGAAGTTTAACAATGAACATAAGTAATATTTTAACTTTATTTAAGGATTCAAGGCCTATACAAATGTTCATGAATGACTTAGACTTTTTAGTTCTGTATTAGTCCTACTTTAATATTGGTTTGTGTAAATATGACATAAGGTGGACTTAGGTATTTTACAGAGAGTTGTAACATTAGTATTTTTAACATTTGAACTATCCAAAAACACATACTAAGAAGTCTTTTTGATTCAGGTGAGGACATGTAAGCATGTAATGTTTCTCAGGTTCCAGATAGATTTTATCTATTAAAAATTAAATGATTACATGTATAATTTATATATATATATATATATATATTTTCCTTTATGCAAGGTGATGTGGTAGACATCTTTCATATACTTGCATCTGCTAAATATCTTTGCTTGAGTTGACATAGGAAAAGAATGGAAGGCAGAAGAATAAATAAATTAATTTCATTTATTTATTTGTTTGTTTATTTGTTTGTTTGCTTTTAGAGACAGGGTCACAGTCTGTAGTACAGGCTGGCTTTGAACTCACTATGTAGCTCAGACAGTCTGCAAATTCACAGCAATCTTCCTTCCTCAGCCTCTCAAATTCTAGGCTCACAGTTGTGCACCAACACACCCAATTAGAAGTAATACATTAATTACAGATTCTTATGCAGTTTTTTCTCAGAAGTTGCGCTCATATTTATATTACAAATAATTTCTCATTAGTTTGCTAATTTTATGTTAATTACATTTTTTTCAACATTTATGAACATTTAAGGGAAATCCGTCACATAGATAGTATATTTGCATTCTTTTTTCTTATTTTTAAATATCTGTGATACTGTAACTGCTTTAGGTTAGATGGAAACTGATTGGTCTACTTGAAATCTTGCTCAAATATGTGTTTATTGCAAATATAGCTTCAGTATTATCATTAATCTTAAAAAGAGTAGACTGTTTTACATTTATAGGATCTGTACATTTTTCTTTTGTATTCTGTTTGGTTTTCTTTTTTCTTTTTCTTTTTCACTTCTTTGTACCAGAACTGTAACTTACAAACTTGCATGCTTCCCATGTAGGTGCTGTGCCAATAAGCTATATCCCTGACCCTACCTTTTTCCTGAAATTTCTTTTCCTGTGATATATTTGCTTCTGATTTTTTAAGACTTTATGAAAATACTTTTGATCAAATATAGTCAATATACCTAAAAATTAAGTGTGAAAATTTTCTACTGTGAAAATTTTTATTACGTTCTACACAATGGATACCACAATCCCAAATGTAGCTTGTGATGAATGTATATTTACTAGGTAGAGTTTTGTGGCTTCTGATTATCTCTAGAATTACCAGTTACCTGAGAAAATTAAGAAGCGAGTTATTACAATTTTATAATTAGTTATTTTCAGCAATTTCAAAGTTTGAATCCAAACACTAAACTCACTTTGAATCTTAGAAACACGTGCAGTTCCTTCTCCAGCTGGCTGGATGGGAAGACAGACTGGATGAATATGGCAAACTGAGAACCCTAAGGACTGCCAATTCAGGATTCGGTTATTCATTATTTTTTCACATCACATAAGAAGATGCTTCATTTTTTAAGATTTTTATGATCCTTTTGTCATTTATCTCTGAGGAAATCATAACACACTTGAAATTGTCTTGCTAAAGCTGGGATATAGTTCAGTGGCATGGCATCTGTCTGGTAACTGCAAGGACTGAGTTCAATTCCCAGCACCAAAAATGAAAAAAAAAA
Organism: Hydrochoerus hydrochaeris; assembly: GCA_004027455.1. Lineage (NCBI taxonomy): Eukaryota > Metazoa > Chordata > Mammalia > Rodentia > Hydrochaeridae > Hydrochoerus > Hydrochoerus hydrochaeris. The sequence continues at coordinate 103,240 of PVLA01006417.1, read as the reverse complement.
AAAAAAAGGAGAGAGAGAGAGAAGAGAAACCAGTCACTGCCTATCATGCAGGCCACATCATCAGTAAAATATAATCAGAAAAATTAATATAAATGTTACATAATGTAAACATATGTATATTTATATATAATATAAACAGTAACAAGAATTAACATAGTATATGCAAGCATGTATTTGCTAATGGGGACACTGAATACTTAGATTTCATTTATGTATGCTGTCACATCATATTTTATAAGGGTATTATACACAGATAAATATATAGTATACAAAATGAACTGCTTCTACTATTATCTAATAAACTTTAGCTAACAGAAAGGTTTTGGAAAGACACTAGAAGATTGGTCTTACGTTCTTAAATCTCTATTAGCATTAAATACTAACAAAACACTATGGAAATTTATTCTAGTTAAATTAAAAATACTAATTTCTCCTTTTGTAGTTTAGAGGCATTTATCTTTATTATTCCTATAAATTGATGTTACCCTCATAAGTTGGATTATCTAGCATATACATTTCACAATGTATAGAAATTATCTCAGAATTAGAACAATGAGGAAATCTGTGAAAGAAAAAAATTTCCTGGTACAAAGAAAATGGGAGGCTGAGGCAGGAGGATTGCCATGAGTTCAAGGCCAGCCTGGGCTACATAATGAGTTCAAGGCCAGCCTAAACACATAGCGAGATCTGGTTTCAATAAGCAAACAAACACACAAAAAAAGAAGAAAGCATTGTTCAAAGAATTCATATGTTCTATTACCAATGATTACTAAAGTTGCACATGTATACATATAAAAAATATAATTTGTTTTCCAATAGTGAAGCACAGGTTTGACTACAACTTATAAGAATTTATTCCCATTGTTTTCACACTGATAAGTTTTTACTAAATTGAGATCAGAATGTACCCTGAGTTTCATGTCAGTCACTCTTGTAAGACTACGGAGGCCAGGGATACAGCTCAGCAGCATAGTACATGCCTCGCAAGCATGAGGTCCTGAGTTCGATTTTGAAAAAAAAAAGAGAATGAAAGAAAAAGAGATTCTGATACACAGTGAATTAACTATTGTAATTCTCTAATTACTTTGCCATGAAACTTTGTTTTTACTTTTCATAGATATAAGAGGAGTGTTTTTTTTATATTTTCTATATTATTATCTACTTCTACTACATTAAAACAAAAATGTGAATATGCTTTATGTAATCAGAAAAAGGATCATAAAGAGTCAAAGAAAGCCAAAATGTCATTCAAGAAACAAAATCTTCTTGAAACAAAATCTTCTTGAAACAAAATTTAAAATTCCAGGATTTTGCAACAATATAGGAAACCATACGATTCATTTCTGAATCATTGAGGAGAGCGAGGTTAATCTCAGCGCCCCTGGGACTGGAGGCTGCAAAGCGGTCGAGCTGCCCGGCTACCCGCCTTGAGCGGAAGCTGTGTGCTGGAGTGAGAGCAGCACACGCAACGGGAACAGCAAGCGTTTGATTCACTCACTGAGGACCAAAAAGTGGCATCTGGAAATAACTCAGAAAGTGAGCTATGCTTTTGGTACAGGAAAGGTTTTCATTGAAACTGAGTTTAATGTGAAACAATTTAAATGGGCAGGAAGAATGCAGTTGTTCTGTTACTGTACCACCTCCCACGATGAGGACGCTCGCTCAGTATGTAAATTCAAAGGAGAGCGCAGAACCGTTCTAACACAGAGTTTCCAATATGTTTGTCATTCATCACATGTAGCACATCTGCTACAGTCAGACTATGGCAAATTGATAATCTTCACTTCAGGAGGAACTGAAATACAGGGAAGTGACCGGTGCAGCAGTAGCATTGTATTTCATGGTTCCCAATCATTTAACAAGAAAAATATTCTCAGGATAACCCCCTTCTTTCTTTGTCTCCACAGAATTCAAAATGTGAGCGTATTAAAAATGCTGACAGACTCCTGTGGATTGGGTTATACTATGTGATATGGTCTTTCATAAGTCAAATACTGAGCATTTTATATAGCTCAATTCTAGGATCAATCATTAAATTCTAAATGATACTCTCTTTTCATGAATGAACAACTCAGATACCATAGACAAGAAGAAGAACAGGAGAAACACCGTATTCTGAACTCTGACTGCGTGCTGAGTGACTGGACTAGCACTGCCCAGCACGCCGCACCCTTGGCTGGCCTCAGAACCCTGGGAGGAGACGCTTGGGAAGCAAAGCCACACCGTGAGTAAGTACGGTGTTTCTGAACATAGACTACTGCTTCCTCTTATTTCCCTGCTGAAAGAGGAAAGGTGGCGTGTCTCTTCTGGATGATGTGGTCAAGTTTGAAGTCCACAGGAAAAATCAGTTGCTCATGAATGTAGGTAACAAATACAGCAATTATTGGTCTGTTATTGCCTGATTGGATATACCCGATTTCCTGCCCCACTGCTACAGGGCAAGCCAAGGAACCCTAAGGAAAGATGACATGATGAGGAGTGGGGATTGGTGACAAGGAGAAGCCCGGGACCACCCCTTCATTGTTTGGTTTTCAAGTGACATGGACTACAGATCTTCTTTGTGCTCGGTACATAAATACTGGGACCATGGACAGTGGGTAGAACAGGGAGGCGGCAATCTTGCTTGAAGCGTTTGCACAAAGAGCCAGCACAAATAGTGCTCAAAGGTGAGTTTCAGTCAGCATAACCACAAAACCAGTAATGGAACAGCAGAAAAAGGACAGGAAGTATACTGGGTGGGGGTGCTCAATCAAAAAGCATCATCCAGATGACGCTAGTTCATGCAAAGGACGAGTCTCTGAACAGGGGAGGCCCTGCCACAAAACCAAGCTACGGAAACCACAAGTCAGGTGCTTGATGTTTGTAAGGTAACAGGACTAGGTCTTTAAAATGAAGTTATATTGTTCTGATAAAGCAAAAGGGAGTTAAATTTAGGATATGTTGATTCACCTGTCATTAATAAAGCCTACTGCACAGAGTAAAAGGTGTAGCAGCAAACAATTGTGAGCAATTACTGAGAAAAATGAAATTATATCCATGCATCAACAAAATGAAGCTCTTTCCTAAAGTATTTACACTGGTATTTTGCTGCCTAATTACATTTTAATACTGTGGGGATAGCTAAGAACATGTGATATTTATCCTTCATTTTTTTATATATAGTACTCTGAATTACCATACAATTGTGTTTTGACTATTTATCCCAGACATACAAGAACACTCATAAATGTTTTGCATCAAAATGTTCTTGTGGCCAATAACATTGTGTACTTGCTGTAAACTGAAATTTTAAAGTAGAAAAACCTAATAGTCCCAGATATTAATAAGCTCAAGTTCTAGAAGGAAAGACCTGTACCCATGCATATAATGAATTTTAAATTTTAAAGTTTCATAATATAACTTTCCTTAGTTTTCTAATTAAATACATGTTATTATCATCCAATTAGAATCATACTAAGTAATGTGCTGTTATTTAAATTGTGTAGGCAAGCATGCTAATGATAACACATATATTCCTGAAGAGAAATTATATTCCATTTAATTGATTATTTAGAAATGCAGTGTCGTGCACCACATATAACAAATTTGGATTTAATATCTTACGGCAAATAGTTTCTAAATGAAATTACAGGAATCATTAGGCACAGAATTCATGATGGAGATCATCATAATTATTTACCCTCACTTCTATTTGTTCTTCTTTTCCTGTTTGTTTCACTTCAAATAGTTCACAAATGCTTGATAACAATTCAGATTTTTGTGTGACAATTTGTGATGTTCATTTTGAGACTTACACACTTCTTAACTTACGCCTAACAAGTTTCCTAACTGTGTTTTACTGTCTAAATATGACAATTTGTGTAAGTGTCCCAAAATTTCCAAAGGTTCTAAAATTACATACATTGTTTCCTCTACCACTTAATTCAGTGAATTTTGTGAACATTTTCCAAGTCAACAAAATAAGCAGTTATAATCTTTATTTTTTCTTCTTCAGTTCCTCTGAACTTCATAATTCAGCTGAATTCTCTTCTAACTCTCCTTCATATTATTTATGTCATTGTTACCCATTAGAAGAGCTTCTTCCTACCTCATTTTTACCTGCCACATGTTATCTCTTAGAAACTTCCTGTCAACTAGAGTTGATTGTTGTTGTTGTTTTGATGTTTCTGAGAAAAAAGTTCATATTCTTCATAATGACATTGTGAATTTTTCATAGACATTGATAATTTCACTCCCAGATTTTTACTAATTGCTCTATTTTGTACTCTAACCATATTTATTGCTCAATTATGCCATGAATGATTGATTGGATGTGTTGTAATACTTAAAACAACAAAATCTTATTTCATTATCACCAGAAGCTGGTTCAGGACTGCTGCCTCTTCCCACTCCAGAACTTTTTGTCCTTGCTCTTGTATTCATCATTCAGATATGGTACATGTCATTTCTAAGTCAGTGGTCACATGTCTTTAGAACTCAGCTTATTCTAGTCACTGTGTTTCCTCTTTCTTTCCCCTAAATTTACCTTCATCACTGTGATGAAAACCTCTTCTCTTTTCTTGCTTGAGCCTTCCTTATAACTGTGGCAATGTCCCTGAGCATTTGTGATAGTTAATTAGGGAGCTGACTTGGATGAGACATGCCAAACAGATTGGTTTAACACTATTCCAGGTGGTCTGGATGGTAGATTCACTGTAGAAGGAAGACCCATTCTGGGTATTGGTGGCACCAGTGAATAAACTCATAGCCTGGATGGAATGAAAAGGAAGAAGTCTCAGTTTTTCTTCTTCAGAGGAACTTGTGTTCACCATTGCTTTTGGACGTTGGTCTCCAGGCTTCCAACATAGACACTTCAGCTTTGCAGTGCATACCGTTTGGCTTCCAACAGGGTCTCACATGGGACTCTGCAGGGAGCTCTAGACCTTCGACTTTTCAAGGGATCCTCCAGTACTCCAATGCAGATGACCCTTTTGCCTTCTCCCATCCCTGACTCTGTAGCAGCTATTGCAAACTTTTTCAATCATATATATATATATATATATATATATATATATATATATAAAATTTTGTGATATATATGTGACTTTATGTTATATGATATATATATATATAAAATATATACACACTTTCTCTAGTGAACACCCTGATACACATATTTCTCATGTGACAATAATAATAACAACAACAACAGCAACAGTGACCACCTAAAAACAGGGCTATTTATTTGAGTACCCACCACCGTGTGTCACTATGCTAAGTATTCTACAGACATCATCTTACTCAATCAAGAAAACAAGTTTGCTTTGTAGGTGCTGTGAATGTTTGTAAAAGAAGCTAACATTATTCCATGGAGATCAGCAGACTCAGCTGCATCTAACAGCTGACAAGTGGACTACTCAATAATATAATACCAGTCCATTTAGAGAGACTTGCTGCTGTTCAACATTCTGCAACTTTCAACTTTCATAATTATTTTCCCAGTATTTTAATGCACAGTCACTTTTTTTATTCCTTTCATATGCTGAGCTCTTAGGGAATAACTGGTGAATTATTTAGTATGGTACATATATTCTCTAACAACTGTATAGTCTTCTGTTTCTCTGGCCGATAAAAGTAGCATCAGTGCCATGTTTTAGGGGAGGCCCTCTGTTTAGACAGTCCTTTAAATAAGTGTTCTGGTTCACCCTTAGGGGATATTATGCTAGGAATCATGAATCCATATACATTTTCTTAGGAAGTCTTAATCCCTGTACATTCCAGAACTCTTCATAGGCTTTGCTTGTCATCATACTATGGATGAATCCATTGGGAGAACAAGAAATACCTCTGCCACTGGATTTGTGTGAGGCTTTGCTGGGAGTTCAAAGGAAAACTGGTAATGATAATTAAAAAAATAGATTTGGAAACCTCCTGGAAGTGCCATTTTAAATTTGAATGAACAGTAAAATTCTGCCTCTTTCTGGCAAGTTGGCTGCAATATTTTAAGTATACCTAGCTTCACTCTATTTTAGCAACCCATTTACATGTTATGAACTCTGACTACATTAATTATAGCTGCCACTTTCTATAAATAAATATCAGGAGCAAATAAAACTAGTACTCAATATTGTTTTGTACTTCCTCAGGCATAGCCTGTCAGTAAACAGGTATGAGTATTTGATAGCTGCTTTACCCTGAGTTTGGTTAGCACTAGTATAATTGGTGTGACAGTAATGAAATTACATCATAATTTTAGATATGATATTGCTACCATATGTTTGTAGTATAATACAACTGCTGGCTTTGTTTACGTGTTATAGATGCTTTAGTCACCCTTTATGGTCATTTCAGTTTATTTAGACAAACTGATACACACAATCCACTGGATTGGTGCTCAGTGAAAATTTTTAAGAAAAAAACTGCTTAATTAAAAATATATGTTTATTTCTACATCTAATAATCAAGAAATTCCCTTAAGTTTTTACTATAAAATTGTAGATATTCATGTAAACTCTTAATATTGCATCAAACAGGATTGACCAGGAAACTGTACACTTTCCTTCTATGGCAGCTACGTTGTAGTATAACAGAAATACATTTCAAAATTCATACCAAATGAAAATCATCAAGAGAATGATGTTTGATGTTTTTTTCTTTCTGAAATCTGCATATTTGTAAAGCTAAAACCAAAGATGAAATGTGAAGAACAAAAAAGCATGGGAGACAGTGTTGACAATGACAAAATAAATTACAGGGATTAAAATTGGCACAAGTGTGTTTTCTGTGTTCCTGAATCTTTGTAGCCATACCCTTGAAAGCATCGTAGCAAATATAATGGCATAGAAGGAAAATTAGGCTCTTCTGGTAAACTAGTCATGCTGATTCTTTTAAGATCATTATTTTCTAAAATCCATAGTCATATACTTAAAATGCATTGAGTGGGGTTTATTAAATATTCAGTAACTTAGAAGATAGCTCATTGCTTTGTTACCTTACAGCTCTGTAGGAGCCATTTATCACAGGCCCAGAGTTAAATGTGGGCTGTCTTCCAGTGTGAATTCAGAAGCGTACCTCCCAGGCTAAACTTCAAAAAGTTTTGGAAAGATTTTATCAGGGAGCTAAATCTTTAAATGAACTAATATAAAAAAAAGATTAAATGAAAATATTCATTGCTTAGAATATATTAGATAAGATTTATAACCAATTATCTAACTTCTCTTAGCCTTCCTCCAGGAGTATATTTTTACAGTTTGAATAAAATGGCAGTGGGTTCATGAAGAAAACGTTGGTGCCACGGAGCCTCTCAACTCTATTATGATATATTTTCCACTAACCTGAGTGGGCAAAATGACACTGAACCTACATAACATAACAACAGAGAAACAGAAAGGAAAATGAATGTTGAAATATAAAAATAGACATGCATATAAAAATCTGTGCACTTCCTTGTTGTATATTTTAATCTTTATCTTGAGGACTCCAAAATTAGAATGATCTTCTAGATAATGAAGTGTCATCAGTATCTCTTGTCTTTATTCTTGTTCTGCTGAATATATGCACCATCATCTCAAATCCAATGCACTTTAAGGGACGCTTTGGTGCTAAAATTATTAAGAACAAACAACACTTCTCCAAATGTTGGTAAATCACCTTGATTCCCAGGGAAAAGAGTCACCTCCCCATTTCAGATTCAGAATTCCTTGTACTCAGGCTATAAACCTGGAGAATAGATTGTTCTGCTGCCCCCCCCCACGCCATACTTCTTGGTTACAAAGAAGTACAAACACGGTATTTAGCATTTCCCCTCTGTAATTTTATATTTCATAGTCGCTGCTCTATCTTTACTCTCACAGTGTTTTCATCCCATTCTCCTCACCACTTGTTCAAATCATGTGATAAGCCTGTTTGCTGTTATTTTCAGTATTTTGAGGCTGACATGTCAGCCTTCTAAATCTTTACAACTTTAAGTAAAGAAACATTCTTAAGCACTCTTTATGTTGGGTCAGATCCTCCAGGTGCTACTTTTTTCCCTCTAAATATCATTTTTCATTATTTCTCACATATCTCACTGTAGTGTAAAAGATTACAAACACGGTTCTTTAATTTTACCAACATGAAACCTGCTACATTCATTAGGCTATAGATTTCTTCCCCTCAACTATTTATCACAAATTTCCTATCTTTAAAGTTCTTGCTTCTTCTGTGATATTCTACAACACTTAGATTTTCAAGTCCTGTTCTATTTATTTCCTGTACTGCCTGCGCTAAAACAAGCTCTTTCCCTAGTAAACTTAAATACAATAATTTTTTTTTTGTTTTTCTTCCCTTGATGATAAGAATGATTTTTTTACTATTTTTTTCATAACAGTAATACATAGTCAATGGCATCTATACATCATGTACCAACATTCATCATTTTAAATGTGATTTAAAATCATTTTAAATGTGATTTCCACTGAATTTAGAACAAATTTTTTTCACTAGATATAAATAAACTGCTAAGTAGCTCAATAGTTTTTGGTATCCATGTAGGTATTAATCAAGATAGGTTGGTCAGTTGTGTCATTTATTTATGATATATACTCACATTCACCCATCTTTCCTCTGAATGCACTTCCATTTCTGATATTTTAAGACTTTTACATTCAAAAGGCATGTGTGAAAAGGCAAAATTGAAGTTAACAGCTTGTATAAAGCTCAGATGATTCGTAGAGGGAAAGAATCTGACAAATTTGTAAAACAGGTGTGTCTTCCATACATGACTCCTAAAGATGCTATTGGGATCATGGAAATAGAAAATTCGTGAGGCAGGTTTCATGTAAGGAATTTAAATGAAGAAATTTCTCTTTGATAATAAAAGAGTTTTTAAAAACCTAAAATGTTTGAATACAATAGTCTATCAAGCACTGTAACAAAGGAAAATACTATAGATAAAATGTTATTAATTTGTAAAGCCTTGCAATATTTTCTTGTAGCAAGATATTTTTGTATTACTTCCAAGGAGGAAGAATTTTACACCAAATTCTGAATCAGAGAGTCTCTTGGGCAGTTTGGCTAAGCATCTGTTTCAGAGAAGAACAGAGCCATGCATATGGAAGCAGGATTACTGTCTTTGTGGCAGGATTGATGTTTCCCCAGTGACAGGCGTTAGGGAGATTCTCTGTTAGCTAAATTGTAGCCCAGGAGTGAGACCCAGCCAGGTTCTGACCCATACATTCACCATGCGATTAGTTACATAGCTGATGAAAAGACCACCAGTGGAGAAACCATTGTACCCTATTATCAATGATTCTCATAATGCAAAAAAGAGAATCTTTTTAAGCATCAAATTTGAAACTAAGTAATATACAATATTGAAAAAAACATACAAAATATTTTACATTCTTGGTACCATCTCCTTTCTTGCCTTTTTCTTTAAAACAATATATATACCTTTGCTGAAATATGGAGAATCTTATTATTTTATTTCACTTAAGAAGAATAGTAGATTAGAATCAATGGAAATGAGAAAGCAATATTTCAGTGGAAAAAATGTAAGAGTCATTTTGTAGACCTAAAGCAAGGAACACAGTTTTATTGAGTATTTTGTTATCTCTCTGTGACTCTCTCACAAATACTCATAATGATAATGTTTATCAAAAGGCACTTAATGTGTGACATGCACTTGCCAGGTATTATTTCATTAGTGTGTATAACAGCTATGTAAGGGAAGCACTATTATGCTTATGTATAGGTAAGGAAGTTGAGATTCAGTGAGATGAATTTTGCTCAATGCCATAGCATGTTGTAGGGGCACAACTGGAACTCAAAAGCAGCCTTTCTAATGTGAAGCTAGGTTCTTACCACTCTGCCCTGTTACCTAGCAAAACCAAGATTTATAATTTTGTGATGAGAAATAAAAAGAAAGGATCTGTGTAGTGTATCAGTGAGAGCAGAACAAAGGTTTAATTTTTTTTTTTTTTATTGGTTCTGGGGATCAAACTCACGACCCTGTGCTTGCAAGGCAGGCAGTTATGCCGCTGAGCTAAATCCCCAACCCCCAAAGGTTTAAATATTATGTGATGAATTTGATCTGCCCTCAGTTATGCCTGTCAGGTCTCTTAACATTTTCCACCAGAGCATATTGTTGATTCAATTTTAAAACATCCCCACAGTTTTTTCCCTTTTACTGTACTAAGGATTGAATCCAGGGCCTCCCACATAGTAGGCAAAAGCTTTACCTATGAGCTACAGCCCCCAGCCCTTCCTCTACTATTAGTGTCCTTTGTAAAATGTAGGTATTAATTTTAAATATGTGTAAGGCAAACATTTTTAATAATTTTTATTGAAATTAACCAGTACTAAGATAGTATTTGGAATTCGTAGGCCAAAGAATATGTCATTAAACCTAAATATTACTTAGCTGAAAACATGTACATACCACTGGAAGGCCATTAGAGTGAGAATAATTTCAGAAGATATGTACCTTCCCTTCTGAGTTGAAAGCTAAGATACAGATACTTATTACCAGAATTTATTGATCCATTCATTATAAAGTGCCAGGAACTGTTCTGAAATTTATCCAGTTGTAAGGGCTTCTCACAGAAATGTAGATAACAAATAGTTGCAGAATAAAGACAACTTCATTAGAATTTATGGGAGTTAGTTATCACAAGTACTTAGTATGTTGTCTATGATCATTAATAATGTCTGCTGATTTGCAAAGCATGTTAAGAGGTTTTGTGCAGAAACAGCCACATAGCAATGCACTAGAGTAGGTATTAATGCATTCTGATATCAAATTATATTTTACAGTGTATCTGTAAGGTTACAACTAATCCAACAATATAACATTCACTAAACAAAAATAATATCTTTTCTAGGCAAGTAAATGGAAGAGCAAGTGTATAATATTCTCAACAGGGAAATTCAAATATATTTGGCTGCTACTGATGAAGAAATTAAATAAACAAAATTCAATTTAATATGTCAGTGCTCTAGCACTAACCTGTAGTGAAAACAGTATTCAAAAATAAGATATTTTTCACTGCCTTCAGGAATGTAGACTTGCAGAATTTAAGGTAGTCAAACTATATTTCATGTTTAAGAAATATTCTGCACTAAATTATTCATCATACAACTGCACTTTGACTGACAAACAGTAGAAACATAAAACAAGATGCTCTAGCCTCTCAATAGTATTTTTTGAGCACTAGCTAGGTTATTAGCCACAAGAATAAATATTTAAAAGTTATACATTTAAACCTATTAGCAACCTTACAGAGACTTTTATTTTATCAGAATTTTAAGAGAAAAGTAAGGTCCATAGAAATTCAAAAGATAGTCCAGTGCTGCCCCAGCCAGTAATTTAAGAGCTAAAATTCAGACATCTCTCTGTCAAATCTCAAGGCTATTAATGTCCAACCTACATTAGTATATTTGTTTAGGCCATAAGTTTTTGTTTATACCACTTTTAAGTAATAGAGTTTATGATTAACAATATTATAGGCAAAAATCATAAATGATTCTCCTCTGTTATTTAAAATGAAGTTGTAGTAGGGAAATATAGTGGTCCCAATTTAGAAATACAACTATGTGTTACTATTGATTTAAGAAGTATTCCACTGATAATATGAAATGAATAGGCATAGAGGTACACACAAAAAAATAACTAGTTTCTATTTTTACCTTTTAAGATCAGTGTTACACCACTTTTTATCTATATTAATATCTGTTTCTGCATGAACATGCATATGTATTTAGAGTGAGAAAATAGACTTAAATAGGAATTTCATAGTTACTTCTTGATTGAAAAGATGCATGTTACAGAAAAGTATCTTAAATTTAGAATGTTTTAAAATTACAAAATAATAATATAGAATTGATTTCTTCCATTAAATGTCATTTAGGTAAAATAACTTGGAAATGATTTGAAAATGCCCTTGTTCACCTCTAGCTATTGATTTTACATCTCTAGATATGTGAAGACTTGTTGGGCCAGGGCTATAGCTCAGCTGCTCAGTGCCTGCCTGGCAAGCACGAGGTAATGGGTTCAATTCCCAGTAAACTCAAAGTCTTAAATTATATAATTAAGTTCCTGACTAATGTATTCAGCCCAATTTATACCTCTAAAAATACAAAATCAGAACCAAAGGGAGAAGTCAAGATAGCTAATCAGTGAGCAACAAAATACAAAGCCTCCCGGGAGAAACAACTCATATGCCAGAATAAAACACCCTGGAGAGACCCAGACAGAGGGAAATGGATCCTCTTGACACAGGAAGAAAAACAACAAGGAACAGGCAGTAACAATACAAAGGCTAGGATGACAAGAGAATCTACAATTTAAGAATAGGAAATGTGAATGAAGAAGCAGGAATACATACAGGGTGAATCACAAAGGCTATTCACAGAAATAATTAAGGAAAATTTCCCAAGCATGGGAAAAGAAAATGACATTCGGTTATGTGAGGCATACAGAACTCCAGCCACCTACAACCAAAACAGATCTACACCCAGACATATAATAATCAAGATACCAGAAATTCAATATAAAAACAGAATATTAAAAGTCATCAGAGGAAAGAAACAGATTACCTATAAAGGTAAGCCCATCAGAATCATGGCTGACTTCTCGACACAGACCATCAGATCAAGAAGAGCTTCGAGCAAAATATTCCAAGCCCTGAAAGAAAATAACCTCCAGCCCAGATTGATGTACCTTGCAAAACTGTCAATAGAAATTAATGGAGAAACAAGATGCTTCCATGACAAAGAGGAACTGGGGGAGTTTGTGACCACCAATCCAACCCTACACAGAATAATGAAGGACATTCTAGAGAGATAGAAAAAAATACTGGGATTTTAGGAACAGTGTCAGAAAGGCCTCAATGAGTGAGGCAGGCAGTAGAATAAAGGAAAAAACTAGACAAACAGGCAGGAAAATAGCATAGCAGAAATAAGGCAGAGAAGGATGGCTAGAATCTCTAACATAGATGGCCTTGATACACTATATTGTTAATAGTGCACTAGAATTTAAAACCCACTTTACTCACACTATTCTGCTTAGATGTATTATATTCTGTTCCACTCATTCTACCTGTACTAGATTTGAGGGCACAGACAGTAATCCCCAAAATAACAGGATATAGTATGGTAATCATCCTTAATTTCCTATTAGCTTAATCTAAAGCTCTGTAAAACCTACACTGTTTCACCATGACTTATAGTAATCGAATCTGGTTTGTTAGATAGCTGTTTTGTATTGATAGCTTTTATTCAAGGCTGTTATGATTGATAGTATCAAGTCTGAGAGTATAGGCAACCGCACTGAAGATGACAAGATTCACTAGAATATCCACTCTGGTTTGATTATTACCTGCCTTTGAAGTTTTATACTGTCTACAATGTTTTATTTTTACTAATATTGTTATATACTGCTATATTCAATTATACTGCTATATTCATTTATGCCTGATAATATAGACAATTCTATTGAAGATAATAAGAAATGACACAGCAATCATTGTAAATCACCTTGTACTGTGGTTTTATATGACTTTTTGGTTTCCTGTTTTTATAGGAATTTGTTTTATTTTGTCTTGCTATGTTTTGTTTTTCCCTCTAATACAGAAAGGATAGAAATATATGTAGAGACTCATGTATGTGTAGCTGTTTATACTCTCACTGTCTGAATATCTACTTTGTATGTTTTAATTTTGTAACTTGAACAACTATTTCTAAGAGGAAAAATATGTAATTTATCAACTAGTGATTTCTTATGTTTATCTTTTTTTTGAAATTCTGTATTATCTCTACCCTTTACATGCTTTTGTTTCTCTTTAAATAAAAAAAATAAAAAATAAAGTAAAAGGAGGAACAGAAAGTGCTCTAAAGGATATAACTGCATTTATGTTTAAGTGTGTATGATTGATAACCATGTTGCTAAGTTGTTACTGGATCTTTGAACTTCTTTGCAACTTTACTGTTTCAATGTCCACTCTATATGCTTTAAATTTGTAACTTGAACAAGTAAGTCTAAGAAGACAATATGTAATGTATCAGCTAGTAATTTCTTACTGTTTATTTTTTATCTGAAATTCTGTATTGTTTCTACCTCTTTTTCTGTTTTGCTTTTTTCCTCTTTAAATAAAATTTTTAAAAATCCCAAAAAAATTCTCATAAAACTATTCATTTTTTCCTTTATTGCCTAAATTTTTAGGCAGAGCAGCTTTGTAGGAAATCATACACAGATACTTTTTGATAATTAGAAACAGTAGAAATGAAACTCATGTGGGTGTTGTCTGTTTGATTTTTCTTTTTCTTCCACTATGCAGTTCAGGCTAGTCTTTAACTCACTTTGCAGCCCAGGTTAACCCCAAACTCACTGTGATCCTCCTGTCTCAGCCTCCTGAGTGCTGTGATTAAGGTATGCTCAACCATGCCCAGCCTCATGTGGATATTTTTTGCCATTTGCCTTGTAAGTGATGTACATTTTTGCCTGCAGTATTAATCAAACAACTTACCCAGAGTTTGTGGAGGATTAGTAAGTGTTTCTCCCACCAATTTATTACACAAAGCTGGGAGCTCCAGTCAGGTGGGCGATTTCTGTTGCACAGGAAACAGTAGGATTTTTTTCACACCTCTGGCAGGGGCGATTCTTGCTATATTTAATCCTTGAATATGCAGTTCTTTCAACTCATTCACAATCTCACAGAGGACAAATAAGTGTTTTATGACAAGTATGCTATTTTTAAATAGTCTTTCTTTGCTGTCCATGATTTTGACTCACAAATATGCCTTTTATAAAGGTATAGAGTAAGCTTCCAACTGACACTGAAACTCCAAATGTATATATGTAACATCATAGCATTTGAAGATTTTATTGCATATTGATTTAATTTTTTTGTTATTTTTTAACAATAAATGTTTTATAATTTGATTTGTTTCACAAGCATAAGAGACTTATTTTCCTTTTCATAATTGCTACCTTTGATCTCATCAAATCTATTTACAGATGAGAAATAAAAAAAATTCTTTCAGGATGATTTTGGCTCATTTTACTATCTATGTGAGATTCACTTAACACAACTGATTAGTTTCTGTCACCCATTTCTATACATCTACAGAGAATACCCAAGCTTCTTCCTTGTTCTTTACCTGCATTTTAAATCAGCAAATAGCTTTTCTTCTCAAATAGTTAATAACATTTATTTTAATCCCTTAAATATATATACATCCACAATATTTATTAACATCTGTGTTCAGTTAGATTCAAGATGTTTAATACTAAAGATATTGTTAGACATCAACTCCCTTAAATATGAAAATACTGAATATCTAAAGCAGTACTTGGTATTGACAGATTTTCTTCTTTCCTTCTGTTCAAGGACTGAAGACCTTCCAAACACCTAAATTATCTCTTTCTTGGTTTTATATTACATTGTTATATTATGTTTAATTGTCTTGCTTCCATGCAGTTTGCTTCACACAGGAACTGGCAAGTAATTCTGATGTTGAATTCACTTTTATGAGTGCAGATGAAGACATTGTTCTGAGCATACCAGAGAAAACATTCAAAAGGGATCACAATCACAGTATCATGTAACAGTGAACCTAAACATTATAACTATGGTTTAGCAAATGATATATTTTGAAACAATTAATATATTTATTTATTTTCCTGTTCTATATCAGTAGAACCCACACTTAAACATCTTAATGAAGCACAAATTTAATCGAGAGTCAAGAAAGTAAATGTTCTGCTTAAGAAGATCAATGCTAGGAATTAACAGCAAATTCATTAATAGGTAGCAAATATTTATTTCAAAAATGAAGTTAGTCAATATACTTTGCTGTTATTTGTTTTCTAGAATTCTAAATTGAGCAGACATTGATTGAATGATAACACTGCATACTACAGTGAATATAGCAGTCCAAAATGTCGTCTCTAAAGATGAGTCACAAGACTGGCTTATCTATAGGAAAGACAATCACAGAACTAAACTTGGAGGGAGATCATGAGTATTCCGTATGTTCACACTGTTGAAGTGGGAGGGCTGGTGCCTGGGAATATAAACTTCTCCGTGTCTGTTAATTCTCTTTGAATGCTGGCAATCGGGTGGTTACAGAAGAGAATCAATTATACTATTCCCGGCATTGTCCAAGATGAGCATCATTCAGATCAAGCTTCAAACAGAAATTTCTATTCTTGTTGATACCGAATGAAGTAATCATCATAGACTCAGCTGGAGAGTTGATCCAAGCAGGAATTAAAACTGCTGGTGGACACTGGAAAACTCATCCAGCTTCTTTCTTTTTTTCTCTTTCTTTCTTTCTTTCTTTCTTTCTTTCTTTCTTTCTTTCTTTCTTTCTTTCTTTCTTTCTTTCTTCCTTCCTTCCTTCCTTCCTTCCTTCCTTCTTTCCTTCCTTCCTTTCTTTATCAGATAAATCAGAATGTCAACAATTTGTGAAATAATCCTAAAGAAAACATTTTACACAGAGATAATAAAGATTTAGTCTTAAACACCTACATGTTAAGAAAATTCACAGTATAATTAACTTTCTGCAGTCAGTAATACAGATTCAAATTAAAAGTTAAGGAAATGAGTTATCCAGGAATGAGTTATCCAGGTATGCTCAAAGTATCACTGCTATCCTTATAACAAAGGATAAGGAAGGGTTCAAGTCAGACAAATGGATATGTTAAAGGAAAAAGAGTAAGAGAGAAATAGATTTGAAGATTCTACAGTTGGCTTTGAAGATGGAGTGGCCATGAACCATGGGATGTGTGCAACCTTTAGAGGGTAGAAAATTCAAGGAAATTTATCCTCTATTAGAGCATCCAGAAATAATAAAGGCCTATTTCCATCTCCTTTAAATACTTCTAACTTCCAGAATCATAAAATAATAAAACTGTGGTTTTTAATCTACAAAATTTGTAGTAATTTGTTATGTCCACAGGAAACTGACATAGTTGTCCATATAAGAAAAATATGATGTACACTTTCTCATACATACACATATGCATAGACAAGGATTCTGCTTTCTTGGTTTTATATTACATTGTTATATTATGTTTAATTGTCTTGCTTCCATGCAGTTTGCTTCACACAGGAACTGGCAAGTAATTCTGATGTTGAATTCACTTTTATGAGTGCAGGTGAAGACATTGTTCTGAGCATACCAGAGAAAACATTCAAAAGGGATCACAATCACAGTATCATGTAACAGTGAACCTAAACATTATAACTATGGTTTAGCAAATGATATATTTTGAAACAATTAATATATTTATTTATTTTCCTGTTCTATATCAGTAGAACCCACACTTAAACATCTTAATGAAGCACAAATTTATCTTTGCACACTGCTGCTAGGCATGTAAAAGAAACTGGGGGAAAATGTTTCAATTTCATCAGTAAAGCATTCTGATTTGTTTTCTTCATCTGGTCACTAGTTTATAAAGCTGACTGTTGTGGCTTGTTATCTAGATGTTCCCCTGAAGCCTCATGCCATCATAGGTGGAGTTTTAAGATACCGGCTGAATCTAAGGCATGTGATAACAAGATTAAGTGTGCATAAGTCTAAATTATTCCACTAAATGGAATTATCATAGTTCTGTGTATGGATAATGCAAGTCCCACCCTGGATGTGGATGGCACCAGTCATCAGGGCTATAGCACGGATGGAATGAGACAGGAAAGGCAGGTTTTCTGATGCTGCTTAGTGCTTCATTATCTTTTGCCTGCTTGCCACAGACTATTCTTTCGTGATGTCCTTCTGCTGTGCCATCCTGCAATGAAATTAGCTGACTATGGACTGAAATCTCTATGAACTGTAAGCTGAAATAAAGCTTCTTCCCTTTAACTTTGGATGCTGAAAAATCTCATTTCAAAATCTGTAACAAGACAGATTTTAGAAACAGTAGAGGGGTCTTGCTGTAACATTGTCTACCATTTGGTTCTGCGGCCTCTGGGACTGTCTTGTGAGAGGAGATTGGAAAGGTGTGGAGATGCCAGCTGAAGTAGCAACTTTGGAATGTTATGAGCCGAACTTGATGGGAGATTCTGGTCAGAGCTCAGAAGACCAGAATGCTGATGGAAATGTGGTTACTAAGGAGTAGGCTCAGAAAGTTTCAGTTAGGAACAAGGACTACATTGAGTGTTGGACTCCAGAAACATATGTGTAATGCTTTAGCAGAAAATTTCTCAGTGTTTTGTGCTTATCCAGAGACTTTGCCAAATACTGAGATTAAGGGCAATGGACTAACTAATCTGGCAAAAGAAATTTCAAGGTAGTTTAATATGGGGACACTGGCATGACTACTGTTGGAAACTTTTAGCCAGATCTATGTGGAGAATCAACCAACAAAGAGCCCAGTGGAATGATTTAAAACATTTTCAATTTGGCCACAAAAGAAAGCTCTGGTGAAACTATGGACTGCAAAGATGGAGCAGGGGAGAACTTGTTTGTTGAAAAAGGAATATAACAATAAAAAGTATGGCCTGAGGACATCATAATACCTGTAGGACTCTGGCCTTTGCAGTGTAAAAATTGCAAAGGTGGAATACTTTACTTTGATAAGAGAGCTCTAGTTCACCTTGTTCCAGAATAGAAGCAGTACAGGGCATTTATTCCTCAGAATTTCATTCAGAATGTTTAGGAATCCAGGCACTAACCCTCTACAGCCAAGAGAGAAGGAAGCATGCCTACCATTCCAGCTGGAGGCAGACTTTTGCATCCTACATGTGAAGCTGGTTTTAGGCACATGGAGAATACAAGAGTTATGATGTCATAGATAGATGCTTCCACTCAAATTTCAGAAAAAGGCCTGGGAGGCCAGCCCTTGTGCCCAAGAGGATATTGTGTGAACTTGTGAGAATAATGCTAAAGGTATTGTGAAGACTTTAAAAGGCTGGAGAAGCCAGGCATGTGGTTCTATGGATCATCTGAGGAAAACTGCAAGGAGTACAGAGCCAGCCCAAATGATAAGCAAAGCCACAGCCACCAACAATACTGTGAGAGTGGAGCCCTTTGTAGCTCCCATCTTCCCACAAATTACCCCGAATACTGGACACGGAACTATAGGACTTAATGTTTGCCCTGCTGGATTTTGGACTTGCTTTGGTCCCATTCCTATCTTCCTATTGTACCTTTTGCAATGGATATGTTTTTCTCATGCCACTGTATGTTGGAAATGTTTAACTTTCATTTGTATAGGATATCAGAGCTAAAAGCCTGCCTTAAGTCACAGAGGACACTTGGGACTTGGACTTCTTAGCAATGTTGAAACTGTTATGACTTTGGCAATTCTCAGAGATGGACTAAATATATTTTTCATAAAGGGATGAGTGTAAGTCTTTTGGAGCCCAAGAGTACAATGTTATGGCTTGTGTCTAGATGTCCCCCAAAAGGCTTTTGTGGCTTTTTGTAGCTGGCTGTGTGTAGAGCATGTAAAACTAGTATAAGATTATGGGTAGGTAGTACCAAATTAGTTTACTGATTGGAATTAGCATAGTTCTGTGTATGGATAATGCAAGCCCCAATCTGGATGTGGGTGGCACCGGTCAATGGTGTTATAGTCTGGGTGAAATACCAAGGCAGAGAAGGATGGCAGGCTTGCTGCTGCTTGCTGCATCACTGTCTCCTGCCTATTTTCCATTGACAATTTCTCCTCTGCGATGCCTTTCTGCTATACCACCCTGCATTGGAGCTAACCAACTATGAACTGAAGCTTTTACAAACTGTGAACTGAAATAAATCTTTCCTCCTTTATAATCCTTGTTATCATCTTCCTTTTTAATTCTTTATAATCCTCCACTTTAATCCTTGTTATTGATTAAAAACTGGTGGTCAATTTATACCAGTTGAATTAAATCAGCACAGTGCTGAGTGTAGATGGCCCATCTGAGGAAAGTTGCTGGCATAAAAAGAGACAGGGAGAGGAATAGTGGGTGTTGTGGGCTCTCCTAAATGTTGATGTTTGGAGCCATTAGTTCTGGAGGAGTATGTCATGGCTAGCCTCCTCATTGTGAATTTGGACATTATCATCAGAGGAGCTTAAGACCTTGTCGTTGAGAGTGGCTGTGGTTCATTTTGGGAGAGCTCTGGTCCTTACATTGAGCATCGTTTCCTGACTCTGAAGGGGAAGATGTGTGCTGTTTAATCTCACGGAGAAGCTTGTCACACTGGCTTTCTGAAATTTACCTGGCTTTTCTCATCATCAGAAGAGCTTGGGACCTTTGTGTCCCCGGGAATGGCTGTGGTACTTTTCAGGGCAGCCCTGGTCCTTATTTTGAGTGTAGTTTCTTGGCTCCAGCATGGAACCCTCAGCCCACCAGCACAGCTCCTCCACCCTGCTGACATAAACTTTCTAGTTCCACTGTTGACCTTTGGGCTTTCCCAGTGCACATCTGTAAAAGAGACTTAAATGAGTCATTGTTGTGGGCTCTAGGCCTCTAGCTGGACTCACAGGAGGCATTGTCATGGGCTGTGGGTCTTCAGCTGGACTCATGCAGGACATTGTTGTGGGATCCAAGCCCTCAGCTGGTTTTTCTAGGTCTTTAGTGTTGTGGAAAGATTTCCTGCACTTTCTTGTATTTAACTATGGTCGACCATCATAAAATCATATAAATTATGTGTCTCGTTTGTAATTGTTCTCTTTGCAACCCCTGACCACAACACTGTTTTAACTCATGGGCATTTGGTACCTTGTTCAGCAACAACAAAAGTAGCTAAAACCTTAACACATGATGATATCTATAGTGAGTGCAGTCCCCATACTGATAATCAAGTTTTAATTCTCTGTGCTTTATATTTTAGGTCTATAGAGCTAGAATTTATGCTGTAGCTCTATCTGTAGCCCTAAAACCTAACAGAGATTATGACACTGTATATGGTCTTATTGAAGGCTTGTTGGCCTCTATTAAAGATGGCTATAGAAACTATGAAAACAGTATTATTTGCGTATATTTTTGTTCAATTATTCTAAGAACAAGCTATGTTCTTTTCTGTACATAACTATGAATATGCATGTGAATATGTGTGCCTGTATTTTATCACCAGGAGATATTTACAGGTTTTTTCTTTCATAGTAGTAAAGATTTTCTTGCTTTATGACAGCATTTCACATTGGTTGATGCTTCACCATAAATATGAGTGAAACTTACATTCACAATTTGAAAAAAACAATAAACCAGTCCTCACCAGAATCTTGCTTATATGGCACACAGAGTATAATATTAATGCTTTTTATAAAAAATTGCATGAACTTCTCTCATGATGATGGTACAGTAAAACTATTCTTAGTTACTTTTTAGTAAAATGTTTATGAACAAAGAGTCAGAGACTAAATGTATATTTACAAGTAAAAAAAAAGATTACATAATGTTATAGTTTGTGTTTATATGCTTGTTAAAGACTTGAGGCTTTTTCTGCAGTGGCTGGATGCAGAGTGTGTGATGCTGAAGTTAATTTATGGTACAGTGCAAGGCTTCAGGGCACTAAGGTTAAGGGTGTAGGTGCTACTTGCCCTGAGAAGCCTGGATAAGACAACAGGGAAGAATAAGATAAAGGTAAGATCTTAAAGTCCTTTGCTTGTTTTGTTCCCATTGCATGCCATGAACTGTTTCTCCTCTGCAATGCCTGTCTGCCACACCACCCTAGGAGCCAGCCAAAGATGGATTAGAACCCCTACAAACTGTGAGCTAAACCTTTCCTTCCTTAACATGTGGCTGTTGGGTATTTTGTCTCAGCAATGAGAAAAGTAACTAAGACACATAGATTTAAAAGAGAATTGATTAAACCCATTAATATTCAGCAAATATGTATTCTAATGCACATTAAACCCATATGCACAGATGTCTGGTTCATTAAAGACACACTGTGGTAAACAGTGTCTGATCATTGTCTGGTTATCTAACTGCTCAAATTGCTATAATGTGAAGTGTAATAAACGAGATTAGTATGCTCATCTGAGTGCTAAATATCTCACTGAAATCTAGAGCAGCCAAGAAACCCCAAAGTCTTCCTGCGGCTGGGAATTGAGAAGGGTCGGCCAAATTGGAATAGTTACATTTTTAGCGCATCACTAGTCTCTTAGTAAGAACTATCCAACTGCCTTTCCATTTTCTCCATTAAAATCACAGTTCTTATCTTTCTCTTCTGTCTTCAGCAATAAGTAAGTAATGAATCAAACCCTAAAGAACAGTTAAAAGAAGCCCCTTTAAAAATCCCTGCCTATAATTATTCTGCTGTTTTTCTCAAGCTCTACGTACTCTCGTATTTGCAGGGAGACACTAATTTCTTTCATGGAAAAGCTGGTGCACCTTTCTAAAGGGATTCCAAAATATCAAGTCCTCCTAGACCTATTCTAACTTTTAGTGCTTCTTAAAATTCTTATCTGTTCCCCTTTATATTCTTTTTTCCTGGTTTTTAAATTTCACACAATAAAAAATTTTTCTAGATACGACAGCCTCTTCTAGGCCATGTTATTCTGGATGAAAAAGTACAAAGCAGGAAGGAAAGATGGCTGAGCTTAGTATTTTTCTCATACAAATCAGTTTCATAGTAAGTCTTTCTTGAACCAAATAGCTTGAATACCATGTATAAGCCATTAAAAATGATGAAATAGAGAATAGATCTTATTTTCAAAGAAATCAAAATTAAGCATAAAGTTAAAAAGGGAAATAAAATGGGAGCCAAACAGGAAAAAAAAAAAAACACGTTTGTCCCTTTTTATCTGCATTGAGAATTTTTTAGCTAGCACCATGTAGTTATTGGTGACACAGAAACAGAAAGAACAAGCAGTAGTTTATCCCAATTAAACCCTGAAAAGTGGGTTTGATTGGTATCTGCAGTCACAGACTGTAAGGAGGAACTGACCAATGACCAGGCAGCGGGGTCTCCTCCTCATTCTCACCTCACATCTTTATGCAGCAGTTTAGTTTGTCTTTATGTATTCATCTAATTTACCTATGTACTTAGGGAGCTTAATGCAAATAAAATTCAACAAATACCTTTGTTTTCATGAAAACCAAAGTACATTATATATACTACTCTGTAGCTCTTCAGTTTTTTCAGCCTTTTCACTCCATTTATCAGAAATAATCTGGGGAAATTAAATCATGAAATGTGTTCCAGTTCTATTATTTCCTAAATATTTGTTTAAAGATCAGATAAAAAGGATTTGTGGAATCAACTGTTTGTTGAATGCCGGAACATTCACAGTGCTTCTCCATGGCAGCAGCGAAGTCTAGATGTAATATGCCATTGAAGTTTCATCTGTTCATACTTCTGTTGCAGGTGAGCACTGGTACGTACAATACTGCCATGGACTTGTGTGGAATCATGGCTCCTCCTAAGAACCACATGGTGAATGAATTCTGGTTTTACTTAACAGGAAAATGTCAACACCAAGCCTAAGAGTCATAGAGACATGTGACCAGGGTAAATGGAAAATACTTCAGTCAAATGAACTGATAGTTTGGTAGGAGATAGAAACTCAATTACTCAGAGACAGTGCAAGAGATGGAGCAAGAGAGAAACTTAGAGAAGTCTTGCAGATGTTCTTTGCCTGAAGAAGTGATGAAGGAGCTCAGTTTGGTTCTACAAGAGGCCATAGTAATGTGATTTCCTCATCTCAGATGTGAAGTCTCTCAGTAATTGCCTAGTTGCTGCTTCTAAGCCTGGTACTTCAGCTTTCTCTTCCACTCATACCCTTCCACATTTGCATAAGTTTATCAGTCCCCTCAAGGTTATTTCACTTGTCTGCAGCAGAAGGATCCTAGACCCTGGACTGCAAGTGAAATCAACAGAGTGGTAGAGAAAGGAAGTCATTCCACCTAGAGTTCTACTGACCGTGTTGTAGATGTGTTTGTTTTCTTGTTTTTGTAACCATGACCTCCAGAAATGTCCAAAAAGATGCTGTTATGAAACATATGCCTTGTATTTCAGCAGAGATGACCTTTCAAGTATAGGCAAACCAGTCTCTACAGAACATTTTATATAACAGAGCCCCTCTAGCAAGCACTGATAAAATTACGCAATCGAAGAGATGTAGGTGGATCCTGAAGATATCATGCTGCAAAAGGACACCTCATATCAAACCCCTTGCTGCTTTTTGTTTCTCATAAGTTTCTGCGGTCTCTTCATGACTCAGTATCAACTGTTCAGTAGTCTCATGAAGAGTATTCACAAGAGTGATTAAAACTGTATGTTGGTAGAAAAATTCATTTGAATTCTTAGTTATTATTTCACATCTGAATCCATTTCTCTTCTCTCTAAAGGAGAAAATTAATGTCCTCCTCACCAATCTCATATGAGAAATGGATGACATGATTATATAAAGTGTTCAACACAGAGTCTAGAACACAGTAAGGAATAATTAAATTTTACTAACATGTAAGCTTCATAATGTTGATAGTTTATAAGGCTGGCAATGTAGCTGGGTGACATATCTCAGTGTTAAGGTGTGTAGCTCAGAACATTAATGCAACCTTAAGTTTGTCCCCAGTCACAGAAGGAAGAAAGAAAAGAGAAAGAAAGAGAAAAAATAATGGTATCCTTTAACTGCTTGAATTTTCAGTTCTTTTTTGGCGATTTCCCTCAAAAAACAGAATTAAAAACAAATATACATTATACAATAACTTTTAGTACAAATAACTCCCTCAAATGTAAGCAAATATGTAATTTTTTAATAAAACCATTAGTTCTCAACTATTTCAATACAGCAAAAAATAAAAAAAGCATTCACATTCTCATTGATTACTACTGATTTCTATTCCATTTTAGAAAGAAGTGATTTTTCTCTAACATTTTATCTGTATGGGTCAAGAAGATTCTTGATTGACCAAATGTTCAGTCTAACAAGGTTTTGCACAACCCTTCCCTCAGAAAGGAAGTATTTCATTCAAACTGTTTTTCAACCACGACACGTGAGATTTGACCTGAAAATGTTTGCTGATGGAATTAAGGTCTCAGGGCCACACAGATCATCCTACCTCTAAAACTATTCAGAGAACAGTATAAAGTTAATTAAACTGGTGACACGTTACAAATGCAACTGTTGTGACTTCTGCGTCTATCCAGATGTCACTGTATCTGAACATAAAGTCTTGATAAAATCCTTGATAAAATTTCTTACCTCCAGATTTTAAGAAATGTCATCATCAAATGTGTGTAATTAGAGCTATTATAAATATCAGAAAAATGTGTATTTCTGTTATTACATTCTTATTGGTGTATTTATGCATCTAACTATTAAGCCTTCATTGATACTATCTTCTTTGCCATCTTCAACTTCAGAAATTTCATCTCTCTTGGTTAAATAGACTGATCATTGGTAAACTTATCTCCATGTATAAATAATTAGCATTATTATACTGTTATATCCTG
This sequence comes from Hydrochoerus hydrochaeris, assembly GCA_004027455.1. NCBI lineage: Eukaryota > Metazoa > Chordata > Mammalia > Rodentia > Hydrochaeridae > Hydrochoerus > Hydrochoerus hydrochaeris. Next base: position 77,887 of record PVLA01006417.1, on the reverse strand, counting down.
AGGTTATATGAGTAAAACATCAAGGGTCTTTTGTTATCACACCAATATTTAATTTCTAGAAATCACATAATTAAGACCAAAAAAAATATGACTGCTTTTCTACTCGGTGTTTTTATACACCATGATGATTAATGGTGAGGACATCATTTTCCTTTAGGTCTGGCTGCGCCTTCTATCAATAAGAGTGTGTTCTATTCCCCAAATGCTAATCGAGGGTAATACAGTGCATCTTAATAATGGTATTTTATGTTTTTCTCTGGGCACTGACATCCAGTCTGTAGTATTTACTCGTAAAGCAGAAGCAGCAGATTCCAGAAGCCCATGGACATCTTAAATTGTATATTGCATAACCATTTCCAGCTAATTCTGGACCTACATGACCTACAAACACAAATACTATTAGTATTGTAGGAGCCTCAACAAGATTCAGAGATTTTGTTTCTGTAGTGCCAGTCTGAAAGCAGTCTTTGGGTGGAAAGGGCCTGCAGTTCTTCTACTTAGTTAGTGCTTCCGCTTCCAGGCTGCTTTTCAACCACGACAAATCCTTGGGACTGGACTCCTACTCAGTCAATATTTTGTCTCCATGGTCTGGACAATTTTTACTTTAATACACTTTCACCCTCTAAAATTTGCTTCCTGTGGGAATACTGTGATCTTGGCCTGAGGGTTTTCTTGGCTTTTACGTTTAGCTTGCAGAGAGAGCAAGCAAAAATATTGACAAATAATATTCCCCAAATCTGCCAATAATGGACAAGGTGGCAATTGTACATCTCTCAGTTTGCCTTCCCAATCACCAGGTAGCTCTGAGGCATGTTCTGTACTGTCTCCCAGGTTTCACCAGCAGGACTTAGTTCCAACTGCCCTGGGCAGTCATAGGCTCCATCACGCCTGCTTTATTTTTATTTCCCCTTCCATGACTCATACCTACACTCTCGTGATTGAGTCCCTTCCAAAAAAACTACTCACACTGAAACTTTCATCTCATGGTCTGCTTTCAGGGACGCACAAAGCAAGACTATTGTTTCATCACTTTTTTTAAGGGTGAAAAAGAAGCTCACTAGGCAGTTTGAATTTAGCTTCTTATCATTTGATAACTTATAAGAGTAAGTTTAAAAAAATATAGTCTGAGTAGAATTAGTAATATTCAGAGTAACATGCAGACATTGGGAAATCTCATTCCAAATATAAGAATAGAAAGTGACTCTAAATCTTCATAAGCATCCAATTTGCCTCATGAAGTGGAACACACAATTTATTTTTTTACCATCTGTATTTGGAAGGAAAGTAAAGAAAAATGTATTTGCTGTACAACTACAGGAATAAAAGGACTCACCAGCTTTGTCTAGCAGAAAAAGCTCTGTCTGGCCCAGAGTTAAATCCCAATCTTTACTTTCAGAGACAGAAAATTGCTACAGCTTTCAAATACCAATCCTCCAGCTACCACACTCTCCTTTGGGTGCAACTGTTTTAAAGTGTTCACAGATAGGAATTAAAATTTACCAGTGTTCATTTTACAACCATCTTATATTCTTTATTCTGTTTGACGAATATATGTTAAGCATAAGCAAATTAAACTGTAATGGTTTCTCTAGAAAGTCTGTAGTTATAGTTGATATCACCAACCAATCTAGTTCTTGGTCACTAAGGTAACATAGTAAGCGAGATTTGTTGAACTAATGTTGAAGCCAATCAACAACTAATGAGTGAATAGATTTCAGATTTAGAGTTAAATTGATTTAAAATATAATATAAAGATTATAATGCTACATACCAGTGCACTGATTTGTGAAACAATGTAAATGAAGATAATGCAGTTTCAAAAATCAGGTTCTGAAAATATATACAAAGATGATTTTACCAGATCTCATTTTAGTTGAAATTAGTGTATCACTAGAGGTAAATGTGTTATGTTGAGAATAATTCAAATAGTTCAAATATAAGGGGTTTGCATAAATATAAATCAATGTATATTTCTAAATCATTATTAAATTCATTATTGCTTTATTTATAAAACACAAATAAACATCTTACAAATTTATAGCATAAATACATTCATCCCACTAGTCTATTTTGGAATGAAAAGTCTTATAGTAATATGGTGCCCGAGTACATTACAAATATTGCTTATAATGAGGGCTCTAGTCTATAGAGTGTAATGCGCTGCCATTCCAGCTATGAATTCATTTTACCTAAATTATACCTAAATTTTGCTTTAGCTTTTCTCCTCAAAACACATACTTTGTTGTTTATACCCAATATTACTGCTTGTTTGTGTTTTAACTCCATTAGTTTCCATAGTTCATTAATTTTGTCAAATAAAAGAATGCTTGGTTAGACAGGCAGCATTTCTTGGTCTGTTACTATGACTACATCCCGACCTATTTCACTTGTCATCACAAATATTACTAAATGTTCATAATATTTTTTAAGAATATATGGAAATGAAAGACATTACTTTCATCTGAAAATAGTGGAGATGCTTAGGTAAATGTCCAATTCAATCCTTTAAAAAGACTTTTCATCTCAAATATTGTCAATAATATACTTGAAGGACATACAACCTTTAAGAAAAAAATTAAAATTAGAGGGTTTGTTAAAATACAAGGGGCTGGGGATTTAGCTCAATGGCTTAAGCACCTGGCAAGCATGAGATCATGAGCTCAATCCCCGTGCATATATATATATATATATATATATATATATATATGTAGATAGATAGATAGATAGATAGTGATTAAATTAGATTGAATCCTTATGAAATTTGTCAATACCATAAAGTTGTTAATTTGAATGTATACATGTTTTATTTAAGATTAAAAAGACACAGAAAAGAAAAACAAAAAGCAATACAGACAAATAACAACAAGAAACCAAATACAATAACAGTATAGGTTTACATAACAAGATAATAGGTATTTGACAATGGCTGTAATATTGCATATGGTTACCTTCAAGAGGGTTGTTTAGATTAACAGATGTAAACATGTCAAATGTATCTAAACATATCAGTATTAACTGTTCTTTTCCAATAACTAATACAATTAGTAGTACAGTCATTTTAGCTACCATATATATATATATATATATATATATATATATATGAATTTATGGGTTTTTTCCTTTTCTTTTCCTTCTTCCCTCCTTTCTCTTATTCCAATTACTTTTCCTCTTTGAATGGTTTCTTACCCTTACATCGTATTTATTGTAAATTTTGGAACATATATGATTTTTCAGCTTCTTACACTAGAGAGACAATATAGTATGTACACATGTGAGTTTGATTTATTTCACTTATGAGTATGGCCTCAAGTTGCATCCATTTACTTATGAAAGTCTAGCTACAATCTTTCTGTATAGCTAAGTAGTACTCCTATAAAAATTCCACATCTTTTTTATCCATTCCTTGTTTGATGGGCATGGGGGCTGTTTCTAAATTTTGGTTATTACAAACTGTGCTGCTATAAACATGGGTGCACATTGTGGTACGTTTTCAATTCTTCTGGGGATTCTACCCAGAAGTGGAATAGCTGGGTCAAATGGAGCCTCTAATCCTGGCTTTTTGAGGAATCTCCAGACTGACCTCCACAGTGGTTGCACCAGTCTACACTCCCACCAACAGTGCAGAAGGGTTCCTTTTTCCCCACAGCCATTCCAGCATTTGTTGTTGGTTGATTTCTTGATCTTAGCCATTCTTTCAGGGGTGAGATGGAATCTCAGTGTTGTTTCAATTTGAATTTCACAAATGATCATTTATATTGAGCATTTTTCCATGTATTTATTTGCCATTTGTACTTCTTCATCTGCAAATTGTGTATTAATCTCAGATGCCCATTTTTGGATTGGGCCTTTGAATTTTGGGGGCCTGATTTTTTAAAAATTCTTTATAAATTCTAGATAGAAGTCATTTGTCTGAAGGACAGTTGCCTAAGATATTTTCCCAATTTGTGGGTTTTCTTTTCACTCTATTGAACATTTCCTTTGACATGCAAAAACTTTTTAATAAGATGAGGTCCCAGTTGTTGATTCTGGGAAATGTTTCTCATGCATTTTGATTTTTGTTCATGAACTTTCTGTCTGTTTCTAAGTTTTGGCTATTACAAATTGTGCTGCTATAAACATGGGTGCACATTGTGGTGTCGTCAAGATTTCTACCTATTTTGTCTCCCAGTAGATTTAGTGTTTCTGTTTTAATATGCAGATCTTTGATCCACTTTGACTCTAGTTTAGTGCATGGTGATAGGCATGGATCCAGTTTTAGTTTTCAGGATATGAAGAGCCAGTTTTTCCAGCGCCACTTATTCAAGAGGATATCTTTCTTCCAGTGTGCATCTCAAAGATGAGGTGGCTGAGTGTGTTTGTAATTGTGGCTGTATCTTCTAATCTACTCCATTGATCTTCAGGTATATTTTTATTCCAGTGCCATGATGATTTTATCACAGTGGCTTTATAATATACTTTCAAGTCAGGGGTTGTGATGTCTCCTGCCTTAGCTTTGTTGCCCTGATTTGCCTTTGTTATTCTAGATTTCTCCTGGCTTTAGATGAATTTTAGGGAAAATTTTTCTAGAACTGTGAGGTATACAAATGATATTTTGACTGGGATTGCATCGAATCTGTATTGAATAATTGCATTGAATAACAATTTTGCGAGAGTGGCCATTTTCACAATATTTGTTCTTCCTATCCATGAACAGAGAATATCTTTCCATTTTCTGAAATCCTCTTCGATTTCCTTTTTCAGTATAATGTAGTTTTCACTGTGTAGATCTTTCACTTCCTTTGTTAGATTGATTCCTAGGTATTTCACTTTTTTGGATGCTATAGTGAAGGGTTTGGTTTCCCTTATTTCTCTCTTGGTGTGTTTGTTATTTGTGTACAAGAATGCTATTGATTTTTGAGTGTTGACCTTGTATTGAGCTACACTACTGAATTTGGTTATTATGTATAGGAGAATTTCAATGGAGTTTTTGGGGGGTCTTCTATGCAAAGTATCATATTATCTGCAAATAATGATAATTTAACTTCTTCTTTTTCTATCCTTATTCCTTTTATTTCTCTTTCTTGTCTAATTGCTCTGGCTAATGTTTCCTACACTGAATAGGAGTGGTGATAATGGACATCCTTGTTTTGTTCCTGATTTTAGGTTGAAAGTTTTCAGTTTTTGTCCATTTAGTAAGATGTTGGATCTTGGTTTATCATATATGGCTTTCATCAGATTGTGGTAGAGGCCATTTATTCCAGTTTTCTGTAGGCTTTTATCATGAATGAAAACTGAATATATTTTAACTGAATCTCTGTAAAGAATAAAACAAAATATAAGATTGAAATGTTTTCATGAGTAAGGTTAGTTGATAGGCAGTTAGGAACGAAATGAAAGGTTAATTTTAGGGAGTTAGAAAGCTTCCTAAAGGTGAGGACCTCCAGGCCTGTCTTTTTCTTTCACTTATTCTTTAAAATTTTTATTTTTTATTAGTACATAGTTACATTATGTAATGATTACCCTCCTCCTGAGGAGACGATACATGGTCCTAAGTCTTTTTTTAATCCCCGCCTCTCTTCTCCCTCTAGTCTCCCTCTATCTCTTGGTCCTCTTCCCATTTGTAAGAGATCTCAATTTCCTATTATCTATCTTTTATTTTACTCTTTATTTATATTTTAGGTTTTTATATAGGAGAAGTCATGTGATACATAAACGTGTGTGTCTGTATTTTATTTGACAGCACAGTTTTAGGACTTATGCTTTTAATAAAGAAATTGCTAGACATGTTCATTCTTTACCTTTTGCTTCTGAACACACGCTGCACACAGGCCGGCTCCCATCCTTGTTATCTGTCCTGTGGAAACACCTTCTCACTAACCCCTGCGCCCTGCGGAACCAGCACTGAAACTGTCACCTCTCTGTCCTCGGTCTTTAGATCATAGGCTGTGTGCAGGCTTTCCTGAAAGTGTAAAGCTGGGCTAAAATTATTTTTTCTCAGGATTTCAAAATGCATGCTGCCTAATTATCTGTATATAATGCATTCAGATAATAGGATATGTCAAAATAAATGCACTATTGGCATAAAATGCAATAAAATTTATTTTGAAAAGTGAATTACATTAATTCTTATATTTGCAATCCATAATATACAGGCTCTTAATAGAAACATAAAGTCTATAGTTTCCTTTTAAACATTATTCTAAAATACAAAACTACTTCCTGTTGTGCTGTTTTCTGTTGTTTTGGTTTGGAGATTTCAAAAAAATTTTAGGTCCATTTGATGGCAGAAGAAGGGAAAGAAAAATGGGAGAAAAGAAGGGAAGAAAACTCATTCACAGCTTTTGAGCTTGTATGAACTTTTATTGACAGTATAAAATTTAGAACTTTTCCTCAGTAAGGTCATGTAGTTCTACTTTTGTCTTATGAAGTTTACATAAGCCAGATGCATGGAAATAATACCTGGCTTGGGTCTTATGAGAAAGGCATCATGACATTTATTAACAAAAACACAGCATTCTTGCTTTTGTTTCCTTATCATTTTCAAGAAATGTTAACTCTGCAGTTTTCACTATTTGTTTTAGAAGATATAATTAAAGTACTGAAATCCAACTCTCTTTCAGAGAAGAAAACATTAACTTGTATTATATTATATTATATTATATTATATTATATTATATTATATTATATTTGATGTCATGAACAACCCTAAACTCACACTTTAAAATCAATATGAATTAAGCCATTTAAATTATTATTCCATTTTCAGTTTTTAAGAGAATCTAAGTGCAAGGAATTTTGGAATATTGATGTCTCCTATAAACACTTTTTTCTTTTGTCTTTGGTGCCTTTCACACTTATCACTGGATAATTGAACAATGGTGATTTAATGGGAAAAATAATTTTATGAATGTTGACTGAGTTTCTGTTTCTCACTACAGAAAAGCCACATCAATCTTGTTGTTAGTGAACCAGAAAACAAATTTGTTTTGAAGACACAGCAAACAGAATTAAGTGCATTGTTAAGTATTCTTTCTTTAATATGCCGTAAGTGTAAACTGTTGGCATGTGGAGAGGAGGGCTGCTATCTTGCACATCATTCTTGTTGGATGAAGCATGTACTGAAGTATCACTTTCTAACAATTAAGAAATTAGTACTAACAATTATGTGTCATCTCCTCTCTAGAGCACACAGCATGATTAGTTTATGCCTAATTAAGGGTCTAAATCAGCAAAGAATGTCTGACTTGAGTCTAAAGGGAATTCCTGTAGGCTACTTTCTAAGGCTTCTCTATTTAAATTAGAATGTAATTCACTTTTAAGTGACAATCTGAAAGGAACCAGAGCTATTTCATAATTTAAACAGACCTCTATTTTTATTCTGTTGTCTTTTTCCATGGTATACATTTAACCTATAGACAAAAAAAAGAAAGAAAATTTAAAAACAGTAACATCTACACAAAGCTCGTATAGAATTTTTCCCCTTTTCAAACAGACAATTACTCTGGGATTTCAAATTCTTCAGAACATATTTTAAAACCAAAAGCTACAACTCTACTCCAAAAGCTACTTACTTCTTACAACAAAGGAAAAATATTTAGTTTGTTATATTTTAAGTACTGTATGGATTTTTAAATTGAAATACTCTATTAAAAATAGTGACAAGAGAATAGAAAGATTATGAGGAAAATAAGTAAACCCCTGAGGAAGCCTATAAACATCCACACACATGCACATCAGACACATATACATATGTACAGACACGTACACGTTCTCTACATTTATACCCATGTGTACATACTATATATGCACATATAAATAAGACATTTGTACATATACCTGTAGAATTTATCAGCCTTTATATTCCTACATATATTATAATATCTTTATTTTATAGATGGAAAAAACTAGAAACAAACTTAGGAGTGTTTGTTAACTCACGCAGTCACACACTAGTAAAATAGCAGAGACAAAATGTAAAGAAAACAACAAACTAATATGAGGTAAATGTCAAAAGAGCACAAATAAAATTCCTAATTTAAAGTTGCCTTTATGATTAGTTATATCCTTTCAAAACTAACCCTAAAGGAATATTCAAAAATATAAAACAAATGGCTCCAACAGTTTATCAAAAATGAGAAAAATGTACTTAATATAATTTTTGTTTTTATTTGACATTTCTTGCATGACAAATTCAGAAAATGTGACTGAAGGGAAAGATGTTTTATTTACTCTTAGAGAGAAAAATGAAAAATGCTTATGATACCAATATGGTAAAATAAATAGGCTAAGAAACCTTGATCCCATAGTTATATAAATACCAATGTGTATTAGAAACTACTTAAAAGAAAATTTCCATGTTTAACTAAAATTGGCTTATCCTCCACCAGTTTCCAAGTGGAAGTCAACAACCCCAAAGCAATGAAAACAAAAGAAAATTAGAAGGGCAACAGAAAGAAACAAATTCTTTAATTAGAAGGCAAACTTGGAAGAAGAGGAATGTCTTCATATAGACCACACATTAATTTTAATTCTCCCCCTTCACTTTAAATTTATGGATCTGCTTTTCACCATAGTATGCATGAAGTAGATGCTTCTCCACAAACATGCTTCACTAAGCCAAAAAGTACTTCATTTATTTCTGAGAAAGCAAACACATCAAAATCTGATGTCTTTGTCTTTTTCAGTTACATAAATACTTTCGGTTTTTATAAGCCTTTGAAAGATGGACTTCTGTTGCTGGAAGATGGGTCACAGAAATTCACCATTATGGATGATAGATGATGAGTAGTTTTAATTTTCCTCAGAATTACAAATACATCTATAATTAAGGAAAGAATGTTAGAAATTTCCAATGTATCAGAAGGTTAATCTGCTGAACCACGTAAATATGCATGCATGTATTTGTTTATACATAATATGCATACACATGGCTATGCTTGTCATGGGTAATGCTCTGTTCCTGAGATCCCTGAAGACCCGAATGATACATACTACAAAACACACCAGGGTCTTGCATACCCTAGGCAAGCACTCCCCTATCGAGCTACATCCCACTACGAAGCACACCCATATAAAAATATTAATACTCAAATAAATTGAGTTTTAAAAATCAGAATGTACAATGTGTGAATGCTTATATTTTAAAATTTTATTAGAGTAAAAGACATACTGACCTTAATCCCATTTAAAATACTGTTTCTGGCTTCATACACTTTTATAAGACATTTCTGGCCACTTTCTGACACACTCTGGAAGTGGCCTTTCTTGAACACCCTTTTGAATAGCCTTTTGAGGTGTGAACATCACTGGCAGATGCCACCCAACAGAAAGCAGACTTTTAAAAACATTACAGTGTCCTTTATCTCACTTCATGGGATCTGGACTGTGTAACTTTCTGGCTCGTTCCCAAAGTCAAAATGACCATGAAAGTCTTTGAATCTATTCAGAACTCAGAGCAAGCCAAAAATGCTCATGTAAAAGATTTCCAGAACTGCTTGGAAAAGTGGCAGTAACAAGGGAATACGTATGCTTGAAGTCAGGGTGGGAGAGTGTCTGGAGGAAAATAAATGACAATGGGTCTTTTACTGTAATAGTTTTTAAAATGTAAACATTCACCATATTTTTCAACCCCACCTCCAATCTAAGGAAATCAGGGATTCTACCTGAAGCTATTTTTTAGACATTTTCAGTCTTATTTTTTTCCCAATGAACAGGAATTTTACATGTTAGAATGGAAGGTTTGGATTAGCTTTTACAGGTATCATGAACATGCATGCACAAAACACAAGCAGAAAGATGTATTGAATATATATATACCTCCAACCACTTCTGGGCAAGGAAAAAATACTTTCATCTTTCCAACTTAACATATATACTACAAGATTATATAATGTTTATTCAATCATCATGTAAAACTTATTTGCTTGATAACAATACTCCTAAAAATACCACTGCTGTGCTCCTATTTTTTTTAAATACTTGCAGCTCAACTTTTGCCTTAAAATTGATAACCACAAAATAAATTCTTGCATTGGAGGAACAGATGAACACATTATACATCAGTTTATTTCATAGTCACAAGTTACAGGGTTAGAAAATATTTCTGTGATGTTTTGCTACTTTTATATCTTCTTCAGAAAACACTTTGTTTTAAACAAGTTAAACAAAGTGTATCTTTGTTCCTCAGGAGGCCTGTAATTTTAGCTTCTTTTGTTTCCTTTTTCACAATATGCATATTTCTATGGAGTTTTGAAGGCGAAGAGTGGAGAGAACAAAGACTTATTTATTTTACTCAGAGCCTTTTTCCTACTAACCACTTCTATATAACTGACTTTGATGATTAAGTTAAGGCACACCTCAATGAATGCTTTAAAGTAGAAGTTTCAAAGTGCAAATGGTAACTAAAACTATTATTTTGATTTTAATGGAAATATGCTACCTCAGGTCACAATACTATTTAAAAAGCAGAGGTAGAAAAGAAAGAAAAATACTAATTTAGTGGATTAGGTGGGCTGTACATAACTCCCTTTGTTAGCAATTTTAATGTTAATTTTGTCCTGCCTTTTCTCAGACTGATTTGGAAATCTCATAGCAGACATCCAAAAAGGACCCTCAATAACAAGTTTCTACCCCGTAGTATTCAATATTCATTTGATTAAGAGCATTACCTAGTGACCATAATTACTTTATAATGGGTGAATTAATGATTTATGTTGGACCAAAATATTCATTGATTAATAATAAAGAATTATCTGCTCTTTCAAAAGCAAAAGGAGCAACAAATAAAGACATAATGCCAACATAAACCACCAAAATAGTCATCTCTTCAAATATAATTCTAAGTAAAATTAGCGTTCTCCAAAAAAGTGACCAGTAACTTTTCAAACTGTCTATTAATACTATTTATAACAACAAATATTAACAGAATCAGAATACAAAGTTTTCCATAGTTACTATAAATTGTTAGATTTGAGGGAAATATTTGGGTAATTTATTTTATGGACAGTAAATATGTTTAGGAGCAATTATTAGAAAATAAGAATTCTGATGAAATATACAATGTTATTTAATTAACCATTAATCAGTAAGTGTATCCTGTGAAATGCTTTATGGCTCCTTACATCCTAAGACTGACACCTGTACTATAGAGCTGTAATAGAATATAAAAGTTACTTAACTTTGTGATTTTTCTGATTTGGAACCATGAATATAAAGAATTAGGTTATGTAGACATGTAATGACATTGAATTTGTTCATAAACTAAAAATCCAAGTGATCAGGAAATTTTTGTTTCACATTTCTTATCTCTCTGGTACCTAGTACAATGTCCAGCAGTATTTAGTTGATAGATCAAAGATGTTCGTGATCATAAATAAAGACCCTAAGTTAAGAATTAAACATATAGCACATATTACACTTTATATAAGAGTTCCATCAGTAATGAAAAGAGGTACAAAACAAAAATCTCAGAGAAGGTTCAGAGCCCCACTAAACATCCTACTGAGTTCATCAAATTGATACTAAATTCAGGATTAACTTTTTATATTTGCCTGCATAAAAGTATAAATAATGCAAATAAATGTTATTTAAATTACCAATACTTCCCAATAAATATCTGTAACATTTCCAGAAACTCATGCAGTAAAAGTACCTGTCGGTATTATTGGTGAAAGTAGATCCATTCAAGAGGAAATATCAACCTTTCTGTCTTGGTGCCATTTATTTAATTTTATGAACCTCAATTTCCCACCAATAACATCATCAACTATGCTTTCTTTGTAGTGTTGTGATAATTAGCCACACTAAGAGCAGAAACCCATGCTTGAAAACTATGAGTATCATGTGTAGGTCAACATATGCTACATATTTGTCAACTAAGTTTAAAATATGAAACTGGAGTCCAAGAGTCAGTTCAAAAGGGAAAAAGTTTCAGATTCTAAACTTAAAGATTCTGTGACACTTGCTACATTCGTGAGAATAAATGGGTTTTGTAAGAAAAGAATTATGAATCACCCAGGTAAAGACTAAACTCAGAGAGACACATAACTAACAAGAAAACAGGAAACCATATGGAGAAGAAAGAGAATGGCAGTGAAGAGAGTGTGCATATGCCATGAAGTTGTATAGAATTTGATTCAAATTTGACCTTGTGTTCAACAACTTGAACTTGGCAAGTTACTTAGTCTTTTTGATCCTCACTTTTCTAATCTGTGAGCTGGATGTGATGTCCAAATATCAACGTCGCGGGGAAAATAAAATTGTATGCAACACAAAAATATCAAGTATTCACATATAATTGCTATTAATGAATGTAAAATTGGACAGAGTAAAGAAAGGAAGAGTGAAAGGAAAGGAAGTAAAATGAAAAAAAGTAGAAATAAAGAGGAAAAAGTCTAATTGGTAAAGAAAAGAAAAATAGAATGAAGAATGAAGGTAAAACAAAAAGCGAAACACAAAGAAAAATGAAACAAAAACCACAGAGCTAAGAAATACTAGTTTTAAGGAACCATGTTACTGTGTTTCATGGATATGATCAATATTCTTTGAGGTGTGGGAAGAGAAAATAATCCTAAGATTTATTCTATTACAGTCACCCTTGTTTATTGTTATTTTCACTCTAACTCAGCAAATGTACTTTTTGAAAATTCTGCTGTATGTTTATATAAATAAATACCTACATAGACAAAATCAGAGATTTTTGTGACATTTACTTTTCATTTTCTGCTGTATGTTTACCAAAGATGGTTTTCATTGCAAAAATATATGTAAAAGATTATATGGAATACTGTATCAGAGAGATAAACAATCCTATTTGCTATTTATGTTTACCATTTTTCTAAGTACACATATGCTTGCATTTTTGTATGACATTATTTGGTATATATATTATATATTTTTATTTAGCAACATACTGATTTTTAAAATTTAATTATAAATAATTGCATTTTAAAAGCATAATTGCTTTCTAAACTAAGTTTTTACTTTTAGATAATTCGTTCATTTCATTCATTTTGTGTTGAAAATAAAACTGCAATGAGGATCCGAATACATAAATATTTCTATTGAGGGTGTTTTAGATATGAAATATTTGCAGTAAAGCATTTTAAAGTCTTTACAAGTCATAAGAAGCATTCAGACAATGATATAAAGTGAATTGTAAGGAAAATTAACATTGATCGAATCAAGAGTGTAGATAGAGCATAGTAGAAATTAGGGGAGGGAGCTCTATAGATTGCCCGTTAATGGGCAGTTCAACGCACAGTTTCATGTTTGAAGAGTGATTGATCTCACCTTCTTCAATAGACTCAGAACAGCAAGAAAACAGACCAACAACATCATTTGTCAATTCTGTGTCTAAATATTTAACCAAACTCCTTCTGGGCAGATATGAAGAAAAAGGTAATTGGCTCCAGATGGTGCTACCGCGCTCCTCTTGACCCAATTTACAGAGTGGTCTGGCTTTGGGGCTATGTGGAGAGAATTTAGATTGTGACAAACAGAAAAGAAAACATGTGGCAGGTAGGAGAACACAAGAAGAGCCTAAAAAGAGGGCAGAAAAGGAGGCCAAGAGAAGAAATCTAAAGTAGCTCTTACCTACTGTAAAGTAGAGGAGTGGAGCTAGGACCGCCACCAGCTCCTCTTCCGCGGTGAGGGAAGGAGCCTTCCAGGAGGGCCGTGTCCCTTTCCTCATGCGCTTCAGTACTTCATGATTAGGAAAATGTATTTACTGATTTGAGAAGTCTGTTTAAAGAATTTCGGATGTCTTTGAGATACAAGAACTAGAATTTCAAAGAGAAAAATAGCTTCTTTGTTGGTTAAAGTACTATTCTTGAAAATCAGTAGGATTTTATTCAAAATGGATTATGTGGATAGCAATAGAAGAAAAACATATTTCACATTTATTAGACGTATAGCAGAAGAGTCCCACTTAGTGGCTCAACTCTGAAAGCTGAGTCCCAACACAATGATGAGACCAAGACTGAGTAGAACCCATTCAGCCCATGAAGACATTTAGGAAGAAGGGAGACACAGAGCAGAGGAATACAATAAGCCTACATTTTTTCTAATAAGAAAGGATTGGGGCAGAAGCTAGGTTAGCCTAGAACGATTACACCCCAAGAAAAAACAAGCAAAGAGGAAATTCACAGGAGCAGAAATATAAGTGAAATACTTGCAGAAGAATGAGATTTGTCATTCACAAGAAATAAAATAGTTACATCAATGATTGTATATGTTATATTTATTTGTGTATTTTTGAATATATTATATTTATATATGTTTATGTAAGTATATTATATTTATGTGCATATTACATTTACTTCAAATATGAATCACCATATGCCTCATAAAAACAGTGAGCTATGATTTATTGTTTAATAAGTAATCATAACTGTTAAACTACTGACATGTGACTTGAAGAATTTCTTTACAATATTATTTAGTACAGCAAAAACATACACAAACACATTCAGAAATCTTTGTTTCATTATTCCCAGTGACATGAGGATGGCTATCTTTTTTACATCGTAGAAATGTGGGTTTTTACCCAAAACATAACATTTATATAGTGTTCCATACTGTGTGGACCTCTTGAGTGTAGACCAAGTGTGTATACCCATGTGCAAATAGTTACATTCTGTGAGCAGTGGTTTGTGAGTCCAGATCTTAGATATTAAGACAAAAGAGAAATAAGAGAAACAACTCAAAAAGAGACCAGCTATTGTGACTGTACAGTGGATGTTACACTTTTTGCAGTGTGCCCCCTCACTGCTGTGCTATCACTACTTGGTTAGGCTAGAAAGACTCTCATGGAGAACTTTTATGTAAATTCCTTAAAGTTTTCATTATAAGCATACATTCTCTAGGTTTAGAGTTTTGCAGATGTTGTGTTAGCAGTGAATTCACATCGAGGTTGGAAATTGAAAAGTCAGTCGTGAGGTCAACAGAAATGTGTAAGATACTAAAGGTGTTCATGGAACTGTAACCCACGGAGAAAATGCAGGGAGATGAGTGAAGCTCATTATTCATGATGATATTGGGGTGGTATGATTTTCAAAGACTTTTCTGTCTTTATTCTTTCTCACCATTTCCAAATATTCTACAATAAACCTATATTTTTTCTAATAAAAAATGAATATAACTCTTAAAATAAGTAACTTATCCATTCATCCATTAAAGGGAATATGAACTCTTTTCAAGCCTTAGCTGATACAAACAGTGCTGCTATAAACACAGGCATGCATGTATCATTGTGGCATGATGTTTTTAAAATAAAAATTGGAGGTCACTTTTGCAACCCTACTGAGAATCTTTCTTCATTATAGACATAGACTATAATGTTAAACAAATATAATTAAAGATTTATCCATAAATTGTTTGAATTTAGTATTGGTAAAAAGCTATCTCAATTAAATAATGGATTGCTTTGTGTTAAAAAATCATCTTGTTTCCATCTGGAAAAATTATTGTATTTTTAAATTTTTGCTTGCCAGCAAACTTAGAACTAAAATTTTTGCTTATTTGCAATAAATTCTTATTTCCTGGGTCTTTTGCCCATCTCTTGTTTTAATCATACTTTAAAACTTATTCTTAGTTTTATCGTTTTATTTTACATTTATCATGCTTGAGCTACCTTCACTTATTTTGGAAGTGTGTATATCTGAGATATTTCACTTTGCATTGCAGTATCAGAACACATCTATGTCTATGCAAACATTGTTATCTCTGTCTAAAGCCTATGTTTCCATATGGTTGGACTAATGAAATTCATCTGATTCCTTGAGATTCAGATTTATTATCAGCTCCAGTAGGTCCAACAACAATTTAAATTTTGCTCCCACAACACTTTGAACATTAAATTGCATTGAATTTCACCCACTCAGGCTTTGAGTATTCGGGATGGCAGCTTCTTTACTCATGTTCTCAGCATCGTTGCACACGATACGGTGGATGTGCAGCAAACACCTAAGTAAACAAGGATCAAATACAAGATGTAGATAGTTTCATTCATAAGTGGAATTGATAAACTCAAGTCATTCCTAAACAATCACATTTAACTTCCTTTCTATTTTAAGATTTTATGTCCAGTTTCTTTGGAATTGCACATAATAATCAAAACCATATTTCCTTTTATAAATATATCTATTTTTATTTTTGTGGTCTGATAACCATGTTCTGATCCATTTATCTTTTTTTTTTTCATTTATCAAATGGCCAGTGGGTGCCTAAGTTTTCCCTGTATGGAACCAGCATATCAGACACAGCTACCGCAGGCATGATCAACACTCTCATAAAGTTTCATTAGAGCAGCAAAGGCAGATATTAAACAATTTATTTCACTTTTTAATTCATGGTTATGAAAAATGCCAGAAGAGAATGCTCTATGAATTCATAACAGAGGCCAAAGATGTTGCATTCTAAATAATGTGTAGGAAACTCATTTGGAAAGATAATGAAGGTTGGAGGGTAGAAAAGTAGAAAATGGATGAACTGTGTGAGTCCTTTGCTCCTTGAAATGATGTGGTGTCCAAGAGATAAATAATATATCTTAAAACCACAAGGTTATGGAAACAGATAAATCTAACACCTGAACTGTACAGAAGAATTAGTTTCACAGTAGAATTCGCCACTGAGCACTGAGGAAAGAAGAAATGCCCTTGGAGCTTTCTGTGCTTAATATGTTGCAGAGCACTCTATATAACAGACAGTAATTCTTGAATTATTTAATGCATTTTTAGCAAGAAATTATGTTTTCTTGAGTGAACCTATGGTATTTTTCATTCATTTTTCTAAGGATATAAGGAAGAGTTAATGTAAAACTGCTTAATATGACACAGACAGTTGCCAAAGTGACCTTTTAAAAGATCAGATCTAACAAAAATATGCAAAAATGCAGTTAAGAAATAAAAGAATTAAATCATATTAGTGACATGTGAAGAGAAAGAAAAGTTTTGCTATTTCATGCAATCCCTTCCTAATTTAAAATTCCTTATATTATTTTTACGTAGTTTTTATTCTATGCTCTTTAAAATAAATTACTTTTTAAATAGCACTACAGGTTGAATCCAAGGCCTCATACAAGCCAGGCAGACACTCTACCATAGGGCTTTGGCTCCAACCTCAAATCTTTAAATGGTCACAGTAATCGTTTTTACAAAATGCTTTCAAATTCTTTTTATAAAGTCCTAGTAGAATATTATTTGCACTATTTTGATTTTGTCACCACTCAGGACCACATATATTTTATTAATTTCCAATCTTATTGCTGAGCACTATTTTATCTATAGTTCCAGAAATTGTATCTACCAGTAACTAACATCCTTTGCACAGAATTGTCAATCAATACAAATTTGCTGATTGAGTCATTAATCTTGATTATATTTTATTTCTGCTGCCAATTTGCTCTTTTGTAATTCAATTAATATATTTAAATTTCAAATTCACTCTAACAGAAATGCTTTTCCTCCTCGCATCTTTCCACAAGCCTATGTACCCAACTGACAAGATCACGTTTTGGAAAACATATTGATATATATCAAATAAACAAGGATTAAATCACATTTCTAGCCATTGAGATTCACTCGATGTTGTATATTTGTGCCTATTTTAACTGCACTAAGTATCCAGTAGACCATACCAACTTTCAAGTCATTTCGTCTATCATCAAAATCTATATGCCTATACAAGAACTAATTTTGACAACAGATTATTTATTCATTAGCCTCAAAAAGCTCAAGTGCAGCTGTTAGCTCTAATTCTGGAGGCCCATATTTTTGGCACTTTTAAATAAGAAAGATTTTGACCCAAGACACTTTTTTTTATTCATGTCAGAAATATTGACATACTTCTTCATGAGTAGTGTGAAAGCATAAGCAGTGTGTTTCCTACTTTAGTGAACAAAAATTCTCCAGAAATGAATCCAATGAAAAAAATATCTTTGGGGAAGTAAAATGTCTACTGTTAACTCAGTAAAAGATTTATTTTAAAAAATGTACAACTTAAGTTTTATGTACAGACAATTTTTTTTAGAATGGAAAACTGCAAATGAATCTGAGGAATACAAATTCATTAAAAGCTGTTAGAGACCAAGTGTGATAGCTCATGGCTGCGATGGAGCACTCAGGAGACTGAGGCAGAATGGCCACAAATTCCAGCCCAACCTGAGAAACTTGGTGGCCTAATGGGGCCCTGTCTCAAGAGCTGGAGATACAGGTCATGTTAAAGCTCTGGGTTCGATCCTCATCAATGGAAAAACAATATTACTTAGTGGTGTGGAGTATTAATTTGCACTAGCAGTCACATTTCTTGGTTCTGAAAATTATTTTGCACTTAACATTCTGCCTCCCACCAAAGAATTCCTGAGCCTATGCTTCTGCATTGAACATGAGATTTTTAAAAACGTGTTGTTCATGAAATCCTAAACCATTTATTAATAACAAGAAGAAAATGAATAAAAGTAGGAAAAAAGCAAAAAGCAGACTATACCCTAGGTCATCATTTTAGTATTCCACAATGTCACAAGGAAATCTTTCATTAACCATGGTTAATTTTCAAAGACTTAAATGTCTCCTCTGCACTCTTCACATTATCACTGACTCCATCCTTGATCCTGGGTTCAGGATGATCTTTCCACCATATAAACATGATCCTAGCAGTTTCCCATTCAAAATTCATCACCTTCAAATATTCTCAGGAGAAATTACCAAGTTTTTTCCTTCTGGCACGCATGTTTTCCCCCCAGATGTTTTGTTTTCTTCCACCTTTGTCCTACTCACATGTTGGCTCTAACCCTCTTCTCTGTGCCATCACAGGGCACAGAGATCACGGAGTGCCCATGTACCGTTTCTTTATCGTTATCACCGCTTCTCCCTTGCTAATTTCATTTTCACTCTCTATTTCCTTTGGTGAGTTCCTGAGGGTAGGAATAGATCCTGGTTCTCTTCAGGATTATAACCTGCTGCCTGGCACGGTCCCTGTAGCCGAGGTACTGCTCATCAACCAATCTCACATTTAACACTGTGAACTTAGACTAGCATGTGACTGTCTTCCCTCAGACCGCAAAAGAGGCATTTCTGTGTTCTCGTGGGCCCTTAGATAATTGTAATTGAATTCTTTGTCATTCATTCTTGTTGACTGGTTTAAGGATCATACATTGTCTTACCATAATTAGAATCAAAAACTTTATTCAAGTGATCTTCATCTTTGTCATATGGAGTGTATAAAATGAAATTTGGAACTATAACAAGTCAAATATAGCAGAAAGCAAAATGCACTGAGTAGTAACACCAAGAGAAAACAGAAAGATTTGTTCAAGAACAAGAAGAAAGTAAGTGATAGAATATGAGAAATAGATAAAAGAGCAAGTAGTGAGAGTGAGTGGGAGGCTCAGATCAATGAGTGTTTAAGTATCTTGGTGACTTGCCTGTTTCCCCTAAGTCATGGTCCTGTTCCTAGTTCCTGTTTTCCTTGAAATTTCTTTGTGTTCTTGAGACTCTCATGTCCCATGAGCTAGCTTGTGTTTTTCTTCTTATTACCACTAACAATTCCTAAATAAGATACTGAGTATTTAAAACCATGACTTTCAGTTGTCTCATTTGCTAAATGGATTCAAGAAGCCCACTGCTTATCACAACGCTACTTAAAATAAAATGAAATAATACATTTGAAAGCCTACTTATTTGTGAAATTTTAATTGATTTGTTTAGATATTATTGCTTATAAACATCTTGCTTATTTGGAAATTCATAAGTTAATGATGTCTCTAACATCTTTGAGAAACTCATCATCTGATGAAAATGTTTAAGCACAATTATTTGTTATGGTGACAAAAATGCTTTACTTTCCACATTTTTGCAACAAATTATCTAGAATGTTATGTGTCTTTTATTATCTGATCAGTCACAAACAAGTCATTAACATCTGTTTCTCCCAAACTGAAATCTACTATTTTTGCAGTGTGAAATTTTGTATATTATTCAATATAATCAATATAAATATAAATATAATCAATATAATATAATTATTTGAAAGATTCAATCAACTACTAATAGAAGTTGGTTGGAAATTTTTTGTGCCTAAAGCACATGTAGCAGCTGCTACTTTTAAGCAGAAACAGTGTAGGCTTAATCTTTCAGAAACTATTAAAAGCAGACATGTGGGTGCACACTTATAACCTCACACACTTGGTCGGTTGAGGCAGGAAGATTAGAAACTTGTGCCTGAGTGAATTAGGGAATCTTTGCCTCAAAAATAAAATTTGAAAAAACTAAGTAGATAAATAAAATAGAATTTGAAGAAGGGCTGGAGAGCGCATGCAAACATGCATGAGACCAGAGGTTCACTCCCTCAGTGGAAAAAAAAAAAAATTACAGTCACATTTGCTAAGTATACTAATATAGAAAAACTTTGTTATTCAGTTCAGTGTTGCTAAATTCTGCTCATATCTTTGCATTCAGTAAGATTTTAATTGACACTTTGTGAAAAATTGTTCTGAGATAAACAGTCATTCTCTTCTCTTTTTACTTTGTGGTATATTTATCTTAGAATATAATATTACCAAGCCAAACTGCAAAATGTTGAGAATCTTGTTTTTCTCATGTACTCTTAACAGCAGGGTGCTGGAAAACAGTATTAGTAAGAGGGTCATTCTTTCAATCACTTAAGCCCTATGCTAAGCACAGGGACAGATAAATTGGCAAACATTAAGAACATTTCATTCCTCAGGTGGCAAAGGAATAGACAGTAGGTAAGAAATATAAGAGCAAAGACAATAAATAAGAAAAACACATATGTAATAACAAAGAGTGATAAAAACCAAAAAAGAAAATAATAGAGTCTAATAAGGAAATATTGTGTGGAGAAGGTCTGAAATCTACATTAGAATGAAGGAATAAGAAAGTGCTTTCATAGATAACAGCCTTTAAATTGAGACCCGTAAACCGAGATTAAAGCAGAGGTGGACATGGAGATTACCCTTCAGAAAGTCAGCATCTGGATATGGAAAAAAAGGTCCAGACTGACGGGGAGAAGCTGGGCTGGCGTTCTCTCAATGAATGCCTCTACTGCCTCTCCAAGAGCTTCTGAATTTAGCGTGGCCCTATAGAGTTGTCCAATGTTGGAAGCAAAAGAGAAGTTGAATAAGGTGATCCAGAAAATAATGCCGATTAGAATTGTAGTGACGTGGAGGTCACATAGATGCTTAGAAGAAAGATGAAAAGAAAGAATACTGAGGAACACGTTAAGGCATGTTTAAGTTTAGGTATCATGAGATGATGTGCATGTCTGCTATTTTCTCTAGTAGAACCAAACACACCCATAGGAGATGATGTTGAGAAAATACAGGTTGGCAATTCTGTTTTTCTGAGCACATATAAAGGAAAAAAAGGAAAGGGAGATAGTTGTATGTGGTGTACTTATGATGATGCATCATGAAATCTGAGTAGCAAAGAGAACTAAACACAGGCAAATAAGGAAGAAAAGAGAGAAATAATAAAATAAATTGATTAAAGGCTCATTGATAAAGTCTAAGAGTAAGTAATCAACATGCACATGAACTGAATAACTAGGAAGATGAATGGAGAGTTAAATATTTAAGAACATGGCATTTTCTCATGTGTAGAATGCCTATCTTTCAAGAATATGATTACTAATATTATCAATTGTATGTTCTTTCATTATCAAAAGTGTTCCAATTTTGATGAGGTATATCCTGTCCTGAAAGAAATGTAAATTTCTGAGTTTCAAAGTAGTGAGAATTTTGGTGAGGACAATACAATTAATGGGATCATACACACAGGTTAATAATGTACGTTGGATCTAACTTATTGATAACAACTGGGGAACCATGATATCATGCATACAGATATTGAGTCATTAAGAACTCAGTTATAATGAGTAATAAGGCAATTACCTAGTGAGTGAGATCATTTTAGAGCTGGGAGAAGGATGGATTTGATTTCAATTTTTAAAAAAGCAGCAATAGAAGTTTAGAAGTTTATTTCACGGAGGCTTGCCATCTTCCTAAAGCCCAGTCTCCAAATGTCTTTTGTGATCATCATTCATATCTATTACTTGGGAGCAGTTATTACACATTATGCTATAGAGTGTCATGAAAAAAAATTTCCCTAAATTATCCTGTTAGTAATTATCATTCATGGTGTTCAACCTCTGTAAACAGAAAGTTTATTCTTTTTTGTCTTTTCCCATGGGAATAAGAAGACTAGCATAGAAGAATGTAGAATGATTTAAAGCTATAACTGACAGTGGAGAAGTGAGGATGAAGAAGCACCTTTCCCTTGTGAGGTGCAGGCACTCAGTGCTCTCCACATATCTACAAGCTGCCCTCCGTGTACCTTCCCGTCCTAGTCAATAGACTTCCCTAACACTTTCAGTGCATAGAAATCATCTTTGTCTTTTGTAAGTTGATGTATTTAATAGGAAATATGCATCCATACTCACACTTTCTTTTTCTTTGTGACCTGGAAGCCATGTGTTGATACCATGTAGTGGAGGCAAAGATAGAATGGACCTCATTCCTCAAATTGTCCCCTAGGCAACAGGGTGTACGGCAGGAGTACTACTTATATGCATCGGAGTTTGCATGAACTTGTATGTGTTAATTCAGTGAGATATCAGGTATGCAGAAATCTCACCTATTATGACTAATATAAGTAATGAAAATTTTATTTGAAAAGGAATAAATGTTGCAAACAATAAAACTGATTCTTTGTAGTATCCCCATAGATAGTTGTTTGAAGCTCAGCAATTACTATGTGCATCTTTTAGAATATTCAACCCAAAAATATATGCCATATGAAAGGACACATTTACTAAGGCTGTTGGGTTAGAATCTATGTAACTCAATATCACCCTGACAGAAAAGGGAAAGTCCTTAATACACTCTTCCCTTAGGCCAGGAGAGTTGGTGAACCACACCCCTGAGTTAGACCAACAGGACTCTTTCAAGGGTTTATCCAAAGCACACTTTGACATTTTTCATGAAAACAGCCATTATGCTACATTCTCCTGCTCTTTGCCAACTAGTTCTAGCTCTGTAAACAGAGAAATGCCCTGGTTTTAATCTGAAAAGATTATGAGAACAGTGATTTATTGTTCTGCTGGACCTTGTATACCTTGGATAAATTGTGTAACTGTGGTTTCTCAGAACCTTCTTTTATCAAACTGCTGCTTGAATAGAAGGCAACTGAACACAGACTCCAAGTCTATGTTCTTTTCTGGTCTAAATTCTCACACATTACCAATTTGAAGCATGACTATTTTACACAACTAGATAATTAATGATGGTGAAGACAGGGTAAGGATAAAGCAGAGGCCAATATAATCCTGATTCAGCAACCCCATCAAGATCCTCTTGGGACTTGCAGAAGGAATTAGACTTTCCTGTCTCCTGAACACCGAGGTCTCTGCTGTCCTTCCCAGAATTTCTGTAGAGTAGTGGCAGAAGCCAGGTCAACTGTGTAGCAGAAACCAGTGTGTGTGCCTTCAAAGAGGACAGACGGCCCATGGAACAGCATCTGGAATTGCTTTGGTTGCAGTTAACCACATATTTTACATATCCTGCATAGTATCCTTTCTAATAAATCTAATAAGTCTCTTGTTTTAGACTAATAAATCTAATAAATATCTTATTTTGGAAAAGTATTGCTTTTGTTTTTGTAACCTTTGAGGAGTAAATAGACTTGAACCCTATGAAATGGGAAAGAAAGGTCAAATATGGGAACTCCAAAAGGTCAAATATGAGACTCCTAAAGAATCTCATATGTGGGCTCCACACGGAATCCGTACCCTAGAAGTAAACAAAGTAATTGTGAACTAGAAAAACCATTTGTTCAATACTATCTTTACAATTATTAAAGTTGTAATGCTTGTTTCCCTCAGAGTTTCATTGCATTTTTTTTCTCCAAAAGTCAATGCCTCCAGGCTTTCTCACCTTTATACTGACACAAAAAGAGATAATTAAATGGCAGATCAGTTTTCATGAGGCCAATGATTAGTAAATGACTCAGTATTTCTCTAAATGTTTACATTTCCTCAGCATACATGGAGATAGCTCACCACAGCAGTACGAACCAACCGTTACCTATATCTACATTTACTATGGCATGATACTGCAGGAAAGGGGCAGCGTTCCCAGTGTCCTTCTTGTGACACTGGAGATATGATGGCATGCTAATTATAGGAATGATGACAGGCTGACTAATGAAACCTACTATAGAACTTTTCTGAACAGTATCCATATTAACTTCAGTGAGTCTTGTAATCTAGCTTTCCAGAGGCTAGAACACTGCCTGAAGCACAACAGTCACTCATGGGATAGTAACTAAATGACTTCAGTGTTTAAAACTAACATATGACATGCAGATTTTCATGGGTACTAGTGTAGTTATCCTTTGTTGTTTTTGATGATTCAGTCATACACAGTATATTAAAGAAAGAATTAAATACTTCTCATATAATGACAGAAATAGTTACAAGTTCAGTGTTAAGTTCATATTTGAATCTATTTTTATTCAGCAATCTAAGTAAGGCCCTGTCTTGGTTACTTTTCTATAGTTACCAAGACAACATATCTGATATCCAAAATCAAGAAAGGAAAGGTTTATTTAGCTGACAGTTTGGGAGGTTCCAGTCCATATTCAACTGACTCCAAGGCAGTGTGGCATGGCTGAGGATCAGCAGTTCATGACAGCTGATGCACATAGCAGCCAAAGCAAAAGGGGCAAAAAAGGAGAAGCATGGTTCCTTCCCTCCTTTATATTACATGCCAGCTGCCAGTCCTTGCATGGGTACAGTATTCACACCACAATCACAAACATCAGGTTAGTTGCATTCAAAAGGCCCACCCCCAATACCACGTGAGGTTTTGGGGGACATTCAAACACAAACCATGACAGACCCACTCTCCTGTACTAACCTTAGACAGTTTTTCTCATGTAAATATGCACTAGTATTAATTTTACATCAGACATAACAATAACATTTGTTATCTTCATATTTACATAAAATATTGACTATAATATAACCACATTTTACAGACAAGGAAACAGACCCAGAAAACTCAATTACCTTGCTCAAATTATCATAGATAAGAATAATAAAAGGAGTTAATATTCAGGACTCAGACCTACTTCATTTTAGTTCTACAATCCAAATATTACCTACATGTGTACTCCAGAGTAAATTTATCACAATACGTAATAAATTCTGCTTTTAACACTATATTATTTTACAAAATGAAATCTTAAATTATATTTATGTTCTAATCCTTTCCATTATCTTCAATAGATATTTAGACTGAATATAAAGAAATAAAGAAATTTTTATTATACAGGTAGTAAAAATTTTAAATAGTCATGCTTACAGAGTAATAAACCTTTCAAAAGTTATAAAAATCCAAACATTCTATCAGTTCCTGTCATAACAAGTATAGCTGTGTCTTCTCCCAGCCAACAACATAAATTCCCATAGCCTTCATTCAAAAAACAACATGCTACCTGACAACTGAAAAATCACAACATACCCAAGAAATTCAACATCATGATACTGATACATAAAACTTAATTTTTAAAATAAATTTTAAAAGTAAAAAAAAAGTAGCTGTGGCATGAGTGAGCAGCGGGCAAGCCTGGAAGAGAACCAGCCAGCATCTCCTAAGATCCAGCCATGCTGGAACTTAGGGCACTGAGCAAGAAAGCAGCCCGCCCGCCTTCCTGGTGAGCAGCAGTGGCCCGAGTGGGCTGTGGGCGAGCCTGGAAGAGAACCAGTCAGCATCTCCTGTGATCTACCAGTGCCCGGGCTGAGAATCAAATATCCCATCCACCACCCTCCCATTAGCAACTGGGAGCCAGAGGTCTGAGCACCTCTTGGGTGGATGACCGGATGCAACATTGCAAATATGGGAGATTTCCTTTTATCTTCTCTTTGAAGGCAAATATTGTTTTCACTGTTTCACTTTCTTCTGATTAATCGTGTAGCTCTACTCAGTATTCTGTTTTGAAAAGTTCTATAATGTTCTATTTTTGGTTTGCTTTTGCTATACCTGATTGAACGGATAACTATTGTGAAGACAATGAGATATAATATGGTACCTATTACTGTTATCCCAGTATCCTGCTGTGAAGTTCTGTACCAATTTCACTGTATTGTCTCAATTGGCTTTGTTCTGTATTGTTCTGTTGTATTTTACTATCTTTAAAATGATAATCATAAAATAAAATGAAATGAAATAAAAAAGAAAGCATAATTGTTAACCTAAAGACATTTAAAAAGAGATGAAATTTATTGAATGACAGGTATACAATAGAGAAGCTAATTAGTGATAATGGAAATTAAATTATGATGTTTATGAAGTGAGTGAGATAAAGTAAAAGATAGAACTAAAAAATATATGGACATTAGAAAAGAGTCAATAATTGATGTAACTGATAATCCTCAACAATGAACATTAAAAAGATAATGTGAGAAAGTTCAAAAAAGGAAGAACACAAATTTGAAAGATTTAATATTTGAATAATAGGGTTTCTACAATGTGTGCATAAAACTACAGCAAAGAAAGTTTGAAAATGAATTAATTGAAAAAATAAAATATCACTGTTAAAAATACTCTAGACTTGAAGAAATGTCACAGATCAAAAGGACTCAGTAACTTCTATGAAAATAATAGTGAGTAATACTGAAATACAGGACTAAGATTTCTAAAATAAATAAAAACAATTACAAATATTAAACACAAGTGAAATATGTTAAGGCTATATGCAAAAGTATGATTAATATTAGGTTTTTATTAGCTAGAGAATCTAGAACAGAGAAACAATGGTTACTGGTGAAAATTATTTTGAATTTTATAACCAGGTATAAAACCAAATACCAGTCAAGTATAAAGATTACTTGCATTTTAAGTACAAAAATTTATATTTTTCAAGAATAAACAAATATGAAAGTATAAAAATATAAAATAAATTAAAACTTAAATATGAACCTAAAAAAGCTCAGACATTGTACAATATAACAATAGCAATAATTCTAAACAGTGGAAATAATAAATCAAAGGAGACCATAAATAATTATTTGCAAATTGAAGGGATCCAAATATGCTATTCTGAAATATGTCACTTTGGCATGTTTATTATTTCAGCTGAAAGTCATTATTAAGAGATTAAAAATAGAGGAAGGGCTTTCTGACCTTAGTTTTTCCCTTATAGCAAAGCCTAAGCTTTCTGTAGGGAAAAACTGTCACTATCCCAGAAAGAAGAAAACATTCTCATCACTGGAGATTAGAAGATGATGTCAAGATAAAACCATACAAGCAAAACTACTAAAATAACCTTTGTCTGTCATTAGTTTCCCTCCTATATTTTCTTGTAACTTTGCACGATTTATTGCCCCTGCCCAATTTTTATTTCTTATGTCTTATCACTGCTCTACAATGTACTCTACTTTGTTACAATAAATATAAGCAATCAGCAGGTATTAGTTCTATGTATCTAAGGCCTAGTCAGTTCTTTGGGTCATAATTTCTCACATAGGAAAGCCTCTGTGCATGTGTAAAAAAATATAAACATCAAATGACTGCCTATGTTTTTCTCCTGTTAATTTTGGCAATTTAATTCTTCATTCCAGCCACAGAAACTAAGAAGGAAAAGTCTCCCTTCCTCTCCACAAACCTCATGACAAACGCATAATATACTAAGATAACCTATTGCAGTAATTTGATCAATTTTTTTCTGTAAGAATGTTTAATTTAATTATATCTTTAACTAAAAACTTTAAAAACTAAAATCCTGAGTTCTTACGCAACCATCTCTTACATTTAAAACAAAACTTTCTAATAGCTGGCTTTATGACTGAGTTTGGGTGTTTTCCTTTAAGTTCAGAGGAATTAAAAAAAGAAATGAAAATCACTAGTAATGCAAAGATAAACGTTTTCACAGTTACAGTGCAGTTATAATACAGTCCTACAGGATTAAGACAATTTAGAATCATTGTGAAGGGGCTGCCATTCCTTTATCTTGAGGAGATTAGTTCACTGACCCTAGAGATATGTAGGAATTTATCAAATTCTAAGAGACAAAAATTACAGCCTCAGAAATACCTTACTTATGACACTGAAATAGCTTTACATTCATGAAAGACAATGCTGTTGCCCTACTGGTTTTGCCCATTCCTCTGCATGCTTAAACCTTGCATATTTTCACTCTGAGCACAAAATTTACGTTTATTGTGTTAGCCTCTAGCTTCTCATCTTTAATCTTATCTGGATTCAAGTCCTTAATCCAGTTTAGCAGTTACAAAGTTTCTAGGGACAGAACTGAGAAATTGTAAGACTGAAAAAGAAATTACACTTGCAGGAAATACCTCATACAGCCTGAAATTCTTTATTAAAATATGAAGAATGTTACAATTTTTCACCAGTAGGAAATGATTAATAAGATCTAATCTCTAGCATACTAGGAGTTAAAATATTCTTGTGAACAAAAGCATAGATTATGTATAAACTTTACTCTTTTTTAATCCTCCTGAGTGCTAATTAGCTGTGTGGTATTGAAATTTTATGTACCCTCTCTGAGTTTTATTTTCGTTAAATTAGGGTAAATAACACTTGTGTTGGTGAGGATTTTTGAATCGCACCTGTTTTCTGACTTATGAAAATCAATAATACAGATTAGGTGATAAATACCAGAATTTAACTTCCCAAACACTGCACAAAATGAAGTATCTATCACAACAATGTATGACAACAGATAAAATAAATTTTTAAAAAATTGTTTTTGATTTAAAATGCTATGCATCCTCTGTGAGGTGACAAACAAATCAAAATGAAATGCATATTCTTAGCATAGGCATTGAGCTTAAATTATGCATGCTGGATTGTATCATTAAAAGGAAATATTTTTAAGTGAGTAAAGCATTCCTGTACTATTCCATGATACATTATAAACTGCATTTTTCATGTAAACCATTAGTCTGAATATGATGGGCAAATGCATTTTCAAGGAAGAACGAACCATATGAAGTTAAATTTTTAATGTAAGCCTTAGTCTTCCAATAAATTTGATTATGGAACAAATGGAAGAGACTCCAAACTGACTGGGTCCTGCTAATTTTGTCTGATTTTATTCTACATGCTAAACAGTAACCTTATAAAAGTTTTGTTTTGTGTAATTGTTTCCATTTTTTCAAAAGATATTCTCAGATAATCACTTTACACAGTTATGTCCTCATGAACATTGTGTCACACCACTCAAATGCTTTGTAGGAAGTGTGATTGAAAAATACAGTGAATGCTTAAATATAAAAAATGTGTTATTACAGCACAAGGCATTTGCCGTTAATAACCTCTCAGAGCATGAACCCTCACTTCACACTCATCCCATTGTTCTTGTCACTGTATGGTAGAGTCTTGGAAGTCCTCTTTCCTGAGGGCCTTTACTTCTGCTGCCTCGGTGTACTGAGTTTATTTTTATCTTTCATGGTCACTTGAGGAAGAGCCAGTGGCACCAGCGGCAGGTGGTGTGAGTAAGATGGGTGAGGATGCACTATGATGTTTGCATGACGTGCCTTTGCATGCATGGCACTCACAGAACTTACCATATTTTTTATCACAACTTGTATGAAAACTTTTGATTATACTCTTAAAAGAGGACTTCCAGAACTACTTCAGAAAATAGCAAGAACAATGCAAGAACACTTACATGTGTTCAAATTACAGGAGAATCAGCTGGGAAAAATTAATGACTGAGTGTTTTACTGTAATAATTTTTTAACTGCAACATTCAGCATATATTCTGATCATATCTATTATTTTATTTTAGAAAAGATACAGGGTATATATATATATATATTCTTAGAGATTACCACTCTGTGTTTTCCCCTGACTTATAAAATATCACATCTGTAAGATAACATACACAGAATCTTAAACTTCATGAAACAAAATAAAAAGAATTGGGATATTAGGTGTTGAAGAAGAGACTGACTTCCCTCTAGAGGAACTTAAATTATGCAGACAAAAATATCTAAAGAAAATAACATCTTTAGTGATGCAAGAAATCCCTGAGGCTAGACATATTAACTTCATTGGCAAAATAATCCAAAAGATAGTATTATGTAGGGGTTCCACCTCTGGACTTTGTATCCAAATAAATTAGTTAGAATCCTGACTCTGCCAATTACCACATGTATCACTACAGACCACTTATTTAATATTGGAAAAAAGTGACTAAATGAAATATGATCAGAGAAAGACATTCAGCTTCTGCTGATGCCAATAATTTGGTCATTTTATTGCCAATGACAAAGTTATCTTCTCATAATAGATATACTTCTAAACCTGGCACTGACTCATTTCATAGACTTGGCAGGAGAGACAACTTATTGATGTTAAATCTAAGAAACAGATTTCTTACCTTAACACTGTGATGAATACAAGCTCAAGACTCATGGCATCTTCCCTGTGTGTATATAATATTGGAGATTTGAATTCTCAATAATAATAATCCTGTCCTCCAGTTGGACTCAAAATTAACTGAGAAATGGGGCAAGAATATAAGGAAGATAGAAACTAAAGTTAACATTACTGTTAGAGTCGATATCAGAGAAGATAGTTTATATATGCAGCATTATTGAGCCTTCTACTACTAGTGATAGTCAAGGTTAGGCTTGTTTTCTCTGTCCCTGAAAACATTCTCCTCCCCATCCCCTGGGCAGCACTGTCAGCTTGAGCTCGATGCTCCCTGGAAGGGTTGATTGTATCCTATAACAAGTATTCTGTGTGCAGCTCCCTGACTCCCAAAGAAAGTAAAAGGAGGAGGGAGCTAGACACTTTGTCTCTGAGCTTACCTGTTAGGTCTGGTATTGGTTTCTCCGTCTCCCTCTGGTATAAATGGCAGAGGAGATAAATAAAGACTAGCAGCATTATTCTAATATGTTTCTCTCTAGGTTTTAAGATCCAGTTAGGGAAAGAAATTAAATGTGCGCATGCCAGGGTTCCCCAGTTTCAGAGTGAAACAAGCTACATCATCATGGAGGCTCTTACCTTCCAGAGTGTCTCTCCTCAGAGGTGGGATGAGGGATAGCCCGTTATCAGTATTCCTGTCGCCTTTTGGGGTTCTTGCTCCTAGGCAACCGTTACTTTTGTAGGCGTCTGTGGAAGAACAAACTAAAGAACACTGTCCGCACTCTGTCTTCACATGGTATAGAGAGGAGAGGTTCCCTGGTCTCTCTTCTTTCTCACAGGGACCAACATGCCGTCCATATGACCTCATCTAAACACACCCCGCAAAGACCTTGCCTCTAAACACCATCGCACTAAGGGAAAGGCCTTATGAACTCAAGAGGGAGGCACACAAATTGTCCCAAACAGCAATTTTACAGTTTAAAATCAATAAATACTACATCATCCACCAAGCCTAAAAATTCATTTTAGGTGAAAATGTTTTTCTCCTGTAAAATTCTTGCCTCTGTAATTTATTGAGGCCTCCATAGCATGCATGCCTACGTCTACAAAGATTCCTGGTTAAAAGTCCAGGATTCATGAAGTTCAATGCAGTTACAATAACATATATACTAAAGTTCTGTCATGGGCAATAGCTCTTTTGCCATGAAGAGCACAGCTTTTCCCAAGTTACCAGATTCCATTATATCCTGTCTACATCTCAAAGCAAAGTGAAAAGAAGGAGAGCACCAATAGCATCCTCGGTGCAGATGGCCTGCTTTTTGGAAGAAACTATCAGGGTCAAGGAGAAAAGTATTTTCTTTATTTTCTTATATACATGTAAAATTTATACCAATAAAATGTATTTTTAAATAGGCACAAAAGCCATTTTAATGGAGTCAAATCACATACATTCTGCAAAATTTCAACTCCAATATAAAATTAGCAACTTTATTGTATGACAAAATGTCTTCACTAAAGTTTAATACCAGAATGATGAATTTGAAAACTAGGTTGAATTACAAGTTTCTTGAGCCAAACAACTAATATAAAATTTTAAAAAATTAGACTTAGGGAGAATTTAATTAACTCATTTATTTTGATTTAGATATTTGAATTTAATGTCATTAAGCTTTTCTTCAATTCTTGTAACTCATACTTAAATTCCACAATAATGGAATCCTACCAGTGGTAATTTAGTTATAATCTTAAAAGATCATCCAGGCCAACCTGGGCTACAAAGTGAGTTCAAGACCAGCCTAAACTTCACAGTGAGACCTTGTCTCAAAGAGACAAAAAAAAAAAAAAAAAGGTTATTACACAACAGAAAGTTACATAGATGGCTAGAATTAATAAATTATTAAAACATATACTTTTAAAAAATTATAAATGACACAAGATTTATTGGTGTAAAATGTATGCTCTGTCAGAGCAGTAATAAAATATTTCATAGGAAAATATGACAAGTGGTTCCCTCATTCCTTCCAGCTCTGACAAAGCAGATAGGAATTTTGTTGATGCACTTAGGTTTTACCCAGTGCTAACCATGCTTATCTTAACCTGTCTGAAGATAAACATTAAAGGTCTTTGAGACATTAGCTTTTGTATCTACTAATAATTTAAGCACATATAATTTTTCTTCTTCAGCTAATATGGCACTTTTTAAAAAATTCAAAACCTTTTTATCCTAAAATCCAAACTACTATGGAGGAGGTAGCTAGCTAAATGCTGAAGAGTGTGTTATGATTATCATCATCATTATTAACACTCATTAGAGCTTTTTATCTTCAAAGTGCTTTGGATGCATGAATGACCCTGTCTTCACCTCCTGTCTACCTTTATACTCTTTTTCAAGAGCAATGATGAATCTTTAATGCCACATGACCTTTGAATTTTTAAAAAGCACAGTCATTGATGGTGACTAGCCTTTTGGGGTCAGTCTTATCTGGTGGTAAGGAGAAACATGTGCCTTTTGGCTTAGCATTAAAGAAAGGAAAAAGCTCTCCAAGTGGAATTGAAAAACTCTTGCTTTAAATTCCCCTCTCCATTCACCTCATTTTCAGTCTTTAAAGTGAAGTGAACATGCTCATTCTGTCCTATATGATGAGGCTGTACATAGAGATGAGTGAACAGTCGTGCCTTAGTACAAAATATTCATTGCCGGGAGATCAGTTACAAATCTAGGTTTTAAAGACTAAGTAAAATGAATTCAGCCAAACACTCAACAGGCTGTAAAGCAGATCAATGCCAGAAAATATTACTTGTGAAGGCAATATGTTTTCCAAAAATTGGGCATAAATTCAATCTTCAGAAGGCCTATCTACTGTTTATCAATTTCTCCCTTTAAAAGATTATCTAAACTAATTATGAATAACCACACATCAAAGATCAGACTATAATGCATATGTAATCAACCAACCAGCTAAACACGTGGAAACAGAAAACCTGTAGAAATATAATAAAATGCCAAAGAAGCAATCCTAAAATACAGGCAAGTTTTTGTTATAAAAAAAATCATCAGTACAGCGTCCCACCTGTTAATCACTAAATCAGGGTAGCAGATTTTTCAGGAAAGCAAAGATTCCTTTCAGAAGACAACTGAGAGAACTGTAAAGGAAAAAATACAGCAAAGAAAAAACTTGATGTAGTGTCCTAACATTAATCATGACTCGAGAATTCGAACAAAATGGTACTACTGGTAATGGATGGGACTAATGAAATTTCAGTAGTTGGAAATATGATTGTGACTGCAAAGCCCTAAAGAAAAGAAAATTCCCCAGTTCTGTCTGAAGTTTTGATTTTACACTCTCTCAGCCCTCTTCCTTTAGTTCTGAGAGGATTGTTCTAAAGTCAGGACAGAAAATAGTTCATTTTTAAGAGCAGGATGGGTCTTAGTATTTTTTGTGTTTAACTATTTTAATCTGGGACAGGTTAGTCAGAGACATAAGGTGCTTACCTTGGGAAAAAAGGAAAAATAATCTTAAAAAACAAATATCCAATATGCACATTGTTTGTAAAAGTTTTCAGCAATGATTTAATGTTGAATAAATGGCAGTCTTAACTAAAAGTTACCTTTCTATGGAGCATTATAGTATTTCAAAGAACACTCACAATTATAGATTTTTGTGTTCTTTATTTTGCTTCCAGTGCCCATTATTTTTTCAGTTTGTCTCACATATTCAGCCTTTGTTAAGGACCTTTGATAAAAACTTATTGAAATTTAATCAGTTCCACATTTCTAATTGTTTTCTCAAGGAAGGTAAGGATTATTAATTTAGTGAAAGTTGTAAATGCTTCACACTGGAGTTTCTGGGGGATGCTTGGTAAGATTTGTTGGAACCATGTGTTAGAAACTCTGCTGTGCACTCTACATCGATAGACTAATGGACTCTGGTGTTTTTTGAGCCTAATTGCTCTGTGAGGATCAAAGACATGGCACTTTCTCATCTTACTCTAGGTTTGGGGGGTCAGAAATATAAGTATCTCGATCCTCCAAATGGTGTTATGAAGCAAAATGGGGTGCAATCATCCATATTTGAGCTAGGAAAAAAAGGAAGCAGAAACTTTTATTTGTTTTTATGTAATAAATTCTTTAGGAAATGCATGATCAGTAGAAGAAACATTACTAACAAATAGTTAATATTTGCAATCACTTCACATCTAATGAAAAATTGAAAACCTATTCAAAGTTACATGTACTAACTAAGCTGTAGATTAAGCATCTTTTCCCTAGCTCAATATCTAAGTAAAAGGCTTTTGTCTGGATTAAAGTTTATACATATCCTGATATCTAATATCACTCATTTATTCATTTGCTTGTATTAAAAAATAAAATATTTGTAACCAAGAAACACATAGATAAAAGCAATAAGCAGGGTTCTTCAGATACTGATAGAATGAGATAAGCTATTTCCAAAAGCCTAATAAATGAAGAAATACAATTTATTTTTTAATATCTAGTTTGAGAGCTTGTACTCTCTAATCATACATATTTACAAAAGATCACCAAAAGACCACCAGAAGTTTCCACTAAATTCCCCTAAAGAAATAACTCTTTTCCAGACTTCCAATAGACCTCTGGAAGGATCAAAATTTTCAAGTCTAAAATGAGACATTTCTAGGGCTATGCAGTCTAAGAAAATATAGGTAACTGTAATAATAGCTGCTACCAAGCACTGTAAGTAACAAACTAACTTAAAAATTTTGCATCCATTATCTTCTTTATCCTCCCATTAAGTCTAAGTGGCATAATTATCTTCACGCTGCTGCTGTGGGAAAAAGGTTTAAGTGATTTGTTAAGTGTCAGCCACGCAGTCAGACTCCAGTGTCCACACTCTTGATCTTCATCATATTGTTCAGTTTTATAAAATCAGAGGCGCTGTTTCTTTCATTTGTATCAATTATGAATCACAACCTGACCCAACTTCACTTAAATGATTTCTCCTTTCAGGCACTTTCCTCATTTTCATGTCTAATATTGCTCCCTGACCTTACCTTTACACCAATAAATTGTCTTTTAGTACCTTGTTACCCTGATGGAACAAAACCTAATTTCCAGTTCAAATCAGATATTGTATGTGAAAATTACTTTGTGTATTGACAATGGCTGTAAAAACCACTCCATTCAAAAGAACCTCTGGTATTCCAGCTAACACAATTAAGAAAACCTACTTTAACAAGTCAGAGCATCTGACCTAGTCTTTAACACATGCAACTACTATGGTGCTGGTCTTTCCTTCTCATTTCTTCCTCATACTCATTTCTTTCTCTCTTCCTCCACTACAGGGATTCACTCGATTTAATTTCTAGCTCCTCATTATGGGAAATAATCATTTGCCAAACTCACATTAATGTAGAACTGTATTATGCTAAACTGTAAAGTAGTTAAATGAAAGAATCACTTAAAAATGAACTACAGTATCACTATTTCACTAAAACATGCTTAACATACTAAAGAACGGTGGTGTAACACACACCTCTAGATATAAATAAAGGTAATTATGGTGTAATTAAATAAGCTAATGTAGATTCCAGAGGACTATTACTCTGTTTTTCTTAACAGCTTCTGAATTTTGGTTTATATTTGAGGTAAAGTTCATTTCTGTTAAAAACTCAGAATCTTAATTAATTCCAACTGCTGAGTTGACCCCACGTCATTAGACTGCCTTGGTTATGATTTCACTATCCAGTGGATAATTTTCTTTAGCAATTTTCAGTTTCTCTTCATTCCCTTAATATATTTTGTGAATCAATTTAACATGTGTTAAATTATAAATATTTGGGGCAAGGACTTCCTCTTTTACTTGTTAGACTAGCATCAGGTATGCATAAATGTTTAATAAAATGCTTTTAATAACAATTAAAAAAACAAAGATGTCAAGAGAATCTAAGTTTGAAGGTTTAAATCATTTGGGTTTATTTTATAAATTTAAAGAGATGTTGAAGATTTAAAACAGGTTGTAAAAAAATGAAAAATGAAAAACTCTCAAACATCATTTTAAAATTTCCAAATTAATATTTTTGAAGCATTCTAATTTTATATGTAGCCAGCTACTTTCAAAATCCCCTCTTACCTAATTGGTTTTTGATTTAAAATAATTATCTCTTTCCGTGATGCAAAGATAGAGACACACACACAACTTCGGACAGGAGCCACTTCAGCAATTCTGTGTGGCCATTGGAACTGTCCCTATTCAGGCCTCAAGATGCCTAAAACAGTATCTACGCATCATTCACCTCATTTCCAATATGCACTATGTATTTGATGTACTTGGGAAACGTTAATGATTTTAAAAGGCTCAGCTCTTAGAATTTGTCTTCTTAAGATCCTTCGCATTTTTCATTTCAAAGGGCTGCAATATGGGGACTTGATGAAGAGGGATAAATGTAGTTTAACAAAGTGAAAAACTAACTAAATCATTAACTCACTATTCAGATTCAAATATCTTCATTCCAAACCACATTCACTGTTTACACTTCTGCTTTGCTCCTCTGTCGGACTCTTTTCTTCTCCTTTATTGCTAAACTTCTTAGTCTTAGTGCTACCCCTGAAAAGGTCATGTGAAAATTCACACCAAGCATGTCATGTCGGTGAAGTCAGCTGCCGGAGTAATTGCTCAGAAGGGGTTTTCTTGAGAAGTCTGAAATGTCACATTTCATTGTTTCTTTGATTACCTTAGGATTCTGTTACTTCACATTACTTGACACAAAAAGATGACTTGATTACACTATTTTTAAAATTAGTATTTTGTGATTTTGAGTCACTTTATATGCTTCAATGAACCATCTTGTTTCTATTTGGACAATATGGATGTAAAGTTAGATTCTCTTTCTCTGAAGTTTTGCATTTGATGCTATTTTCTTCACATAAAAACACTATTGCAAATTTGATATCATTTTTTAAAAAATGTAGAACCACTTAGCTATCATTTAGAGTACACTGTGAACAGGCAATCATTTCAAATACAGACGGGATAATACATAAATATTGATGCTAACACATGTGTTTGTAGACTAAGAAGCCGATCACTAATGAGACCCTTATCAGTAGTTATTTTATGTACCTAATTCCCTAAAACTTTATTGAACATGGTATATTTTAACTTACAAAACTAATGCATATTATTATATTTGTAGTGTAATTTATTTTAAATTGACTGAATTCTTCTAAACCCTAAGATTTTTGTCAACTTATATTGCTG
Source organism: Hydrochoerus hydrochaeris (assembly GCA_004027455.1). Lineage (NCBI taxonomy): Eukaryota > Metazoa > Chordata > Mammalia > Rodentia > Hydrochaeridae > Hydrochoerus > Hydrochoerus hydrochaeris. The sequence goes on along the minus strand of PVLA01006417.1, from coordinate 40,258 downwards.
ATGGAATATGAAGTTATCATCTTATAAGTAAGAAAATATTTCATGGTCATTTTCACAAATAAGCATTTCACTTGGATCCCTGATAGACTGAATTCATTTTAGTTCATTCATCTTAGTAATGTAAAGCTAACATTACAAGAAATCAGTGAAATTTGTTTTAATCCTTAAAACGGAAATGGTTAGTTCTATACTTAGAGTTAAAACACAGTTCACTCTAAGTGATATTTACCACTTTATAAAACTAGCTGCTTTCATAAATAAGATCATGAGAGATAAAAACTATGTTCTAACTAAATGCAACCTATTGTAGTTCATGGCATATAGTAGTAGGTTTTCATTTATTGATAATTGTAGTCATCAGCAGAAATGAAAGTAGACCAAGTGCTTTAGGAATCTCAAACCATTTTTCTCATATTCTAGTTTTTCCTACAACCCTCAGGCTTCTTTACATTTACCACATGCAAACTGCATTTTCCAAAGTAGGAAAGAGATGAACAATCAGAAAGGCTTATATGCCATGTTATCATAGAGCCAGATTTTCCAGAAAAGACCCTGGTTGCATATTATTAGCATGTCAGGTACAAGCAGCCATAACTTCTTTAAAAAACTGATTCCAAGATGACAATACATAATTTACAAATTACTGATTTCTTAGTGGAGCTTTTTCTCATTCTCCTTTTTCTTTCTTTCTTTTAGAATTCTGTATTATTGCTACCCTTTTTTGTTTTTTTCTTTCTTTTCTTTTTTTCTTCTCTTTAAATAAAATTTTAAAAATGTACAATTGCTATTGTAAAAAAAAGAGGAAATAGGAAGTGCTATAAAAGATATAGCTGCATGTATGTTTAGATGTGTGGGATTGATAACCATATTTCTAGGTTCTTGTTGGATTGTTGAACAGATCTGTTTGCACTCCCACTGCTTCGGTGCCTACTTTGTGTGCTTTAATCCTGTAACTTGAATAACTATTACTAAAAGAACAATGTGTAATGTATCAATTAGTGATTTCTTACTATTTATCTTCTTTTCTTGAAATTCTGTAATATTTCTACCTTTTTCCTGTTTTTTTTTCTCTTTAAATAAAAAAATGAAAAAAAAAAAAAACTGATTCCAGAGGCCATATTTATTGTTGAATAGCAGCACCAAATAGGTTTTAAAACTTCAGGAAATTTTATGTTTGATGATGTAAGTCTCCAAATTAGCCTCGGATTTTGCAAGTGTATCATTTGCAAAGATAGTAAAATACAATGTGTGTGTGTGTGTGTGTGTGTGTGTGTGTGTGTAGCAAGGGACAGATGGTCTAGATTACAATGATTCTTATCTTGATACACCTCAAACCTATGGAAAAGAGAGATGAGAGTAAGTTAATAAAATAAGGATAAAACTGAATAAGAAAACATGGGTTTCTCATAGATTTTTTTAAAACAGTATTTTTCTCCAAGCTCTCTTTTCAAATTCAGTGTCTTCACTAAACAGAAATACACATGGACATATCAGCAAAACCTCAGAGGAGCATTTTTCTGCTTCCTCTACATAAGGTTGCACTGTTCCAAGCCCAGAGTTGCTGTTGAAATCAACACCAGAAGGTCAGCCAGGAAGGGGCCCTGAGAAAGGATCCAAGGGTTAGATGCAAAGTTACAGTTTTCTTCTCTCCCCAACTCAGATTATGCCTGCTGGGTTGGGCGTCTGAGGTCCAGGCGTCATCAGAAGGCTACTTGAAGGAGGTAGAATAAACCCTGGCTCAGGCTTGGTTTCCTGTTCAGACCAAAGCAGGGTGAAATCTGGGTCTCCTTCTTGTCGCCCTCCCTGCCCAGGCAGATGCCTTAACACTAATTTTTTCAAGGATTCGAAGCCCATAATATCACTAATAACTCCACATACTTGTTTGCATTTCCCATGTTACACATAAATGTCAGAAGCAATGACTTGCAGCCCCCTTTAATCTCGTGACAGCTTTATTATCATTGGTTGGCTGAACTTCAAGGAAAGTTATGACAGTGGCAAAGTTCTGCGAGCTGCAGCACATATTTCGGTAATTAGGTAAAAGAGGAAGAGCTCCGTTTAGAAAGCACAGCTGAAATTATTTGCTAAACACGATGCTGAGGTATATCACATTCCTCCCAGGACAGCTTTTGAAGGATGATTTATAAAACACTTCTTTTACCAATTTGCCATTTATTTTTCCCTCCAGTTAGGCTGTTTTAGTAGCAATTCTGGCTTGAAAACGGACCTTCTGCTAATGGAAATAGTATATTTGCACTATAAGAAGGTGGAAGGAGGGAGAGGCTTGAAGAGTTGTGGTTTTCATTTTCCTGTTTTGCTCTGGTTTTCTCAGATGTCTGGATCTCTCTCATGAATCTTAAGCACTGAGCACTGAAGATGATTTTTTTCATGGTCCTGGAACCAAGCCAAGATTTTCCAGTCAGGGAAAAAAATAATATAAGCTGTTTGAACTAGAGTTCAGATGCCACATAAAAAATCATTTGTCTTTTTAAAAAACATTGTTATTAGCAAAGTTCCTGCTAACAACTATCAGTAATGAAGATTTTCTTTTTTTGAAAAACAGGATCCAAGTTGTTTCTTTTAATATATGTATCTTGTTTTAAAGAAATCATACACTTCAAAAATCACTTGAAATGATTTTTCCCAGTATTGCAGTGAGTTTCGGAGATAAGCTTCTTCATTCAATATTCTTTGTGACCAAAATCATGGGCCATATGAAAAGGGCAAAAATCTATGACTGAAAATACTCAAGATCTTACATGAATGTATAGTGTACTCAATACTACATTTTAAGACTTAAATAGCCCGCTCAGGTTCATAATTAATGAAAATTACTTACCATCTGCTAAAAACTTCTACTTTTTGGTTTGATCGAAATTCATAAAATTTTGCTACAACCTCACATTTTTCCGGAAAGTAAATATGTCATTTAATAAATGAAAATCAAGTCCTCAAATTTTCATAGGAAAAATATGTTTACCTGTAGAAGAAATTATTGGTATTTTTTTGAATCAAGGTGTCATTGTATGGGTCAGGCTGGCCTCATTCTCACTATGTAGTCCAGGCTAGCCTCAAACTTGTGGCAATCCTCACCTCAGTCTGCCCCATGCTGGGATTACAGGCAGGCACCACCATGCCAGCCCCATCAATTTTATTTCAACTGTTCCCTCATGGCAAAGTACTATGCCTCACTTATTAAGAGTACAAAACGGACTGATGCTCCCTTCTGCTCCTTCCCTCCCCTTACCCCTCCCTCTGTCTCCTTCCCTCTCAGACTGAGTGTATCTTGGGCTATAATACAACATAGATTTAGAACACTTAAGATATATACAAGATAAAGCAAAATAAACCTAATTATAAATAAATTAAAAGACTAAGCCAGAAAATTAAGAGGAAGTCATGTGATTCTTATAAAATATGCCATTTTCCAATACAATTGCTAAGATTCACTGTGAATTGACTTCAATCAGGATGAAAACAGATTGCTTATGTGAGTGGACTCTAAATGTTTCCAAGCAAAGGCAAATCCATATAACTATGGAAAACATAAATGCCACTGGTCAAAGAATGAGAAAGAAATTTCTATCAAGAGTGAACACTATATAATATCTTGCAATAAGTGGCATCAGTGAACATACCCCTATAATAAGCAGGTCAAGCAGCTTCATAATCTGTCATATTTGACTTTATCTCATAGCTCTCTGCCAAGTCCAAAGTCAGAGCAGGCCACCTTAGTAGTGGGCTACTGGTTTTTTGGATCACCTGAATAAATTCAGAAATATAGGCTTTCCTATCTAACATGATAAATGCAGTCTCTCTCTCTCTCTCTCTCTCTCTCTCTATATATATATATATATATATATATATATATATATTCTTCAAATAATTTTACATCAGTATCCTTTCTTTTAATTGCACTTTTCTGAGATATTGGGAAGCACTGAATTCCAGATTATACTTCCATCAAGAATCCAGACTATAGTGAGTGTACATAGCAATGTAGCACAGATGCTTATGGCTTAACATTTGTAAGTATTCCTAAAGTTTTGGTTTTACATTTGCTTCAACCTAACTAGATTTCATCTAGAGAACCTGTTTCTCATATTCAGCTTTACCAATGACAGGATTATTAGTCAATAAAAAGAAAGAGTAAACCAATATGTGACATACAGAACAGCACAGCTTGAGAACTTCAAATATTAAATAAATAGCAAACTTTTTAATATAATTTTAGTAATAATGTAATATTTCAGAGAAAATTCTTCTTATCAATATATACAGAGGAAAATTTTAACTTTGTTTTCTACTTTCTGAAACAAGTTTGAAACAACTATTTTACCTACTACACTTTATCTATGTAAAATGACCTTTTGTTATCTATATTTTATTTTGAATTATTTGACTTTCAAAATAAAGATTACTGCAATGCAAATGCAATAAATATTGATCTTAAATTTATATCAAAAACAAATATCACGTAAGCTTTTTCACAGATAAGTACTTGATTTCTCTGAAATCCATTTATCTCTAAAGCTTAATCTTGTATTTGTTTTATCATTAAACTCATTAGCTATCCAATATTTTTTAAATTAGAAAGCAGAACTAATATAAAACTATTCCTTAGAAATTCAAGGTTTTTGAAAACTGATATTAAGTACGGTCAGTAATTAAAATGCTAGAGCATAACCTTGAAAACTGTGTATGTGGCAACGCAGTTTTGTTTCTTTAATCCTTCAGAGGGGGAAATGATCCAAGGAAAAAGGTAGTTGATAGAAATACATGAATTTGTATTATGAACTTATTATATGAGGCTGTCACTCTTCACATGGAGCATGTGAATGTTGGATTATCGCTTCAATTTCAAAACCAGGAACTTTGTGTCTAAAAGGCTATATTCTCCACTTCACAAAAGGTACTATTTTATTTTGAGTGTATCATTACTTTTTAATGGTATGCTGCAAGCTTCACATTATGACTTGCATTCTCTCTTTTTTCAATGTAAACTTCCACAGTTAAAAATAAAGACCAACTTTTTCCACTAGATTCCACTCACTAAAGAATCTCTCATCCACCTGTACACAGCCTTGTAATGAATCTCTGAAGCCATGTCACGTTTATCTGTTTGCTTTTCCACGGAACACACTAGAAATAAACCTGCCAAATACAGTAGGGTGTGAGAAAAATTATGTATAACAAAAATTATTGAGTATAAATAAACTGATGTTCATTTGCATTGTATCTTTCAAGTGCTAAATGCGTAATGGAGATACTAGTAAGTAGAGAGGTAAAGAACAAACCCAGGTACAATCATCAAGGAGTTTTCATCTTAGTAGGAAGATGATCATTCAACTATAGGCAGCGCAATGAAGTAGATACAGTGGAGGTTCGGTGACTATCAGTTGTCTACTGTCATTATTTTTTATAATAGCCTAATTTCTATCTAAAGCAAGCTGGTCGTATTCAGATATTGAGCTTATCTGTTTCAAGGGGCCCTCACCAACCCAAGTACTATTGCTTCAAATCACTGTGATTTTCAAAATGGCATCATATATTTGATGCTCTGAAACAATTTTTTTTTGGATGGTTCTTGCAAAACACCTGAGATTTTCCTCATGGTATAAAAGTAATCCAGGCATTAGCACGGAAGAATACATTGCTTATGACTTATACTTCAGTACCAAAACACCCAAGTGAAGCAAAGGAAGAACAGATTCTTATTTTCACTATAAAAAATGAAATAAAAAGTACATATTCGGAATTGGACTATTGTTTTGTTCTTTGTAGAGAAATGACATGTGTTTTCAGGTCACCAGTGGCCTCCCAAACATCTTGAAAATTTTTTCTATGTAAACACATTGTACATCCCTTTAATGAGGTATCAGTAAAAAGCACTGAAAAATCTATATTTAATATTAATTGGTTCTGTGATTTCCCTTAAAGAATATTAAAAATGTTCTCTTTTTTCCATTTATAATATTGCTGTAGTAAAAATCTTTGTCAACATATAGTTATATGTTATACATACTTCTAAAATACAGATTCCTAAAGATTGAATCACTGGGTAAAATGTATTTACTTGACTGTAAAATGTATTTCATGGGACTACTTATCAATCTTCTTCCTTTTTTTAAAATTTCATTGTACTACTTCATTTTTAAAGTTAAATAAAAAATAAGAAAAAAATTGAGTTTACAGTAGTTCTCAAGTTTCTCAGATCTATGATTCCATTGCATTACATATCTCAGTACTAAAATATTGCAACCACTACTTCACTACAGTGAACCCACAATTCGGTTCAAGTTCTTTATTGTTGTTTTGTTTAAAAACAAGCTGACCTCAAGCCTTCTTGGTATTAAATCATTTCTTCCAGTTTACGGAAGAGGCAAAATAAAGTACTTACTGATGATAAATAGTACAGTTTCTACTGCTATCTCTTCAGTTTAAAAGTCAGCACTCAGAACTGACATTGTACTTTTAGGAAGTATCCATTTTTTTCTGAAGAGACAGGTGTGTAACATCAGCAGCCAGACTTGCTGTGGAATTGGCAATGTTCCTAAAATAGATTGCTTTGGTAAAACAATAGTTAGACTGGAGCCCAGGGAAGTTCTTTATTAGTTTATTCCTTGAGATTAGCAGGCACATAATTACAGTTAGCATTCACCAAGGTACAGCTTACTGGCAGAGACTTCGGCTAGAACATTTCTCCTTTCTCTCCAGAAGCAGCCTTGTTGGCAGCCAACCATCCACAGGGTGGTTTGCCTATTTTTCCCCCCTCTGGAAAAAGAGATCAGTTTCATCTGTCAGCCTGGCACCTTTCACAAGCACAATGATTCTCATAAATTCAGAGATTAAGGAAGATCTTCATTAGAAAGTGATTGTGTGTAGCAGCATCCCTGGGGAGATGAGACTTCTAAAGGAGCCAGGAGATAGCACAGCGTGGAAAATTGAAGTGATGTGGTTGTTAAAAGTGCTCATTACTAATGCTGAAGTGACTTATGATAAACTAAAATGAAATACAACACCAAAGTATAGGAAAAAGCCAGAAAAAATAGCAAAATCTCTTCACTTCCAACACTGCAGTCCAGTCTGTGGTTATCTTTATGATAGATACATCTTAGTGAAATGGTGGCTAAAATTAAATCTGTCTGATATCAGAATATATCAGAGTACAAAAGTAGAATAATTAACTACTTTAATGCTCTGTTGAGTGTTAAAAAAAGGGGAATTTTCACCCTAACATTTTTTATATTGACTTAGCTGTCAAAGAAACTTGAATAGTAGGAGAAAGTTTGCAGTTATCTCCTCAATATTCCGGGAACTGATACAATTAGTCTCTTTGTTAATCAACATATACAATTCTAATACTCCTTAAAATAATAAATACAAGGTATAATGGATCTATTAATCTCCATTAGGTATTTATAAGCGATTTAAATTCATTGTGACGTCTTCATGAAATGAATGACAGAGGATACTTGTGACCACACCGCTAACAGATTTCAATAATGTGTAGTGTATTCAGGAGACAGGAGACAGAAGTGGCTTAGATTTCAAATTTTGAAGTCATTTGATATTTGTGTTAGTTCTAGTTATACAATTTATTTGCTGTGGGACTTTAAACAAATACCTTTGTTGTGTTTTGATTTTCTTATCTGCAGGATGTGGTTGAGAATAATTATAGCACCTGTACTAGAGGTTAGAAAGATGTAGGATTTAGTGAATGTTAAACCTTTTAAAGATATAGGGCATAACATATAACCCCAAATCATTAACAAATACTATTCAACAATTTATCTTCACCACATCCAGTCTCTCTCTCACCTTCTATTTAATACTGTATGTCAGTATTCTACTGGTCAGGGAGAAATATCGCTATCACTCAGAGAGCAAATAGGACAGAAAATATGCAAAAAAAACCACGGTAAAAAACATATGGATTACTGAACAATATTCCAATAAGAAATATGACTGCAGTCCTGGAGGGGAGGAGAGAGACCACAGGCTGTAATCATATGTGAATAGCTGAAAATTTTCCAAAACTGTTAAAAGATATCAGATGTCAGTATCAAGAAACCTTATTAACCTAAACAGGAAGAACATAAAAGAAATCACATTAGGTACATTTTAAGAAAGCAAAAATCTTCTGAAAAACAATAGCCAGAGAATAATGTTAAATGCATAAGGTTACAAGGTTGAGGAGTAAAAACGATCAGACTACTCACTTGCTAGAGAAGAAAGACTGCAGCTTGGCAAATTGTGAAGCTGGGTGAAATTAGACTTCAAAAGAGCACCACAAACTTTGTAATTGAACATCCTTGAAAGGCTGCTAAAGATTAGCATTTGCCACATGCAACCTCAAACTAATCCAAGCAGGGAAATGGTCAGTTGGCCGTAACAAATTATAGTCATTATATGGTTCACAAGGCTAGTACCTGAGGGGACAATATTTACCAGGAGAAAAGAGCAATCATAAATGTAAATCGAGCAAGACAGTTCAATTTTAAATCTAGTCCTTAACGTTGCCATAATTTGGGCTATGTTACCAATGGGCAATGTTGGGAAATTCCTTTGAGAGTGGTAAGAGTAGAACAGCTATTGGAGTGATAGGATTCTCCCTCTTATTTTCATGAGGACCATAACAGAGGTAGACCAACCTTACAAACAATAGCATACCTAAATACCTTGTAAACTGAAAAAATTGTACCAAGTTCATTAGTGTTTCTACTTTTTTTTTGTATATTCTCCCTCTACTTCTCTTTATCACCAAGAATAAAGGAGAAAAGTAGCACCTACTTGCTGCAGGCAATAAGCAAATCTAAATCAAGGATTAGATCACAAATTGTTTCAATCAAATATCGCTGTGAAACAATAATAGGGAAATCCCCAAATAGAAAAGACTAGATGTACATAACCATCTATGTACATATCATATACATATGTATAGGTCTATACATCTGTGTGTATATATATATATATATATATATATATGTATTTGTATCCATTGTTATATCTATATCTACACATATGTATATTTTAGTACTCTTACATTGTTCTATCACTATTTGATAATCGATTGTAAGGTGAATTAATTATTTAAAAAGTAATTCTTTAAGATATTAGTAGTTCAGTACCTGTCAGACACTAGAGGTTCCCTTCAATATATGCGTTCGTCATGCTTGAGCTTTTCTATGACATTTACGTAATTCAGATGTTTTTAATTTTAGAAACATGATCCTATTGTAATTTGAGGTGTACCTATTTATTCTGCAAATATTTATAAAACTTTCACTGTTTTACCGGCACAATCCCAGGTATGATACCTGAATGGAAGAGCCCAAGAGATGAAGCACCTGATTGACCCATGTAAAGAAACTGCCTAGGGAAAGGATTAGAAATCCAAAAACTACAAATGTATGTAGAGTGAACTAAGAAGATGACAATAAGGAGGCAAAGGCAAAGACTGAGAAACAAGTAAGGAAATGGCGAAATCGGAAGACTCCATAAAGGCCACTCCAAGGCCATTAGCCAGTGACAGTACTGATATTTTCAAGAACAAGGAGGCTTTTTTGGCCTGGATCACAGGAATCTGGTAGACTATAAGAGAAGACACAATGAAGAAGGAATTGGGAACAAATTTATCAAAAACATTGTTAGACCACTTAAGAACCATTATTTTACTATAGGGGAGATGGCATGTCCTTAGAGACACTCAAGCAGGAAAGTTGAGTGACTGAAGTTGGATTTTAAAGGAATATTCTGTGGAAAGGGGTCCAGAAGTGGGGAGGGAAGACTAAGTAAGAGACTCCTTAACTCATTTACACATGTGAAAACTAAGGCACTTCAAGCTAGTAAAAATTTCTTCTTTTCAAAATTTATTTAGGAGAGTGAATTATAAAATTAGACATTATTTTTAAAGTCAAAATATATTAAGTAACTTTTCCTGATTTTTCTTTAACCAACATTCAGTCATTCATATAAAAGGAAAACAAACTACTAATTATAAAATGTTATCCCCCCGTTTGATAATTTTTTCAGATCTATACCTTGTTATCTGAGCAACTATTTTGAAGATAACAATACACATTATATTAACCAGTGTTAATTTCTTATTATTTTGTTTTGAAATTCTATGTCATTGGTTTTGTTTTTTGTTTTTAAAATAAAAAATGTTATTCCTCCAGAAAATTTCTAATATGCATTAAAATTTACTACCTTTATTTTATATCCAGGATAATTGTTATAGAAATCTTAAGTTATATGCAAGTTGCATTTTCATTATTTCCCCAAGAAATAACTATATTTTTCCTTCATCAGAAAAAACAAATTTAAAATTGTAGTGGATGCAGAGAGAAACCATGAGTTTTCTCATCTTTTCCCTGAATGCAGAAATTCTACAATTTTTCTTGAACAACTAGAAATTTTCAAGAGCCTTGAAAATATTCCAAGAAAAACTGAGTTAAAAAGGTCATAGTCATTCTATATTTTGGGTTTTTACCTTCTAGCTCCAATACTGTCAAGTTTATAACTCTGCTTTATTTTCTGTACTACCTGGTGGGTGCTTTATCTTCTAAATATAATCACTGAGCACAGACTTGAAATTTTATTTAGCTATGAATTTATTATGTTATAAATATAATATATTTGATAAAAATTTCAGCTTTGATCAAAAATAATGGAAATTTCATGGTATACTCTCAAACTACCTAAAGATATTTATTTATGTCTATAATAAATTCAGTATGTCTTAACCAAATATTTTAAAGTCAGATATGTAAGAAGAATCTTCCTTGAAAATTTCATATCATCCACTAAAGCAAAAAGTCTTATTTTTAGTTTAAAAAAAAAAACCTAAATTTTCCTCTCCCTGAAAAAGAATTGTTGCCAGATGACAGTGAATTAAAATTAAAAATTTTGATAACATCCGACAGAGACACAGTGACTCAGGAGGAGGCTGAGTACTTTAGGAGACCTCACAGGATTCAGAGCCAGGATGATTCTCCCCATCTGCACTGAAGTTACATAACGCAAGCACCGTAAGACTGGAGAAGAAAGGGCAGTAGCATCTCTTTACTTTAGCACTGCAGGATTTAAAGACATCAGTATCCTCTTCTAATTTAGTTTATCTAATTCCTGGGTAACTCTAAGCCCAAGGATTAAAATGCCAGAAAGAAAATGAGATGAGACCTTAAAATAGCGCGAGCTCTCGTCTAAACAAGGAGAGAGAACTGGGCATTATTCTCATGTGAATGAAGATTCCTTGGATAACTCCTGTAGGTTGGATAGGGAAAAGGTTTTACACACAAACACCCATTGTTCAGCCTTTGTTAGAAGCAAATTAAGTGGGGACTTCTGAGGAGCCTCAGTGAGGACGGCAGTGAGGAATTCCATTGGATCCTACAGTGTTTGATGTCTTCACTTTCCAGGATTTGCTGACAGGGTGAGAGAAAGAGTCCTGCAAAGTTGACCCTCATAGAAAAGGGTGAAATCCTGCACCTAGTTACCTTCCTAGTGATGAGCAGTGGAGCATTGCTGTTATGATAATGTGCTTTTCTTGTCATGGTAGAGCTAACAAAGCTGTGATGACATCATACGTCCTGGGATGAAAAAAATAGAGGAAGGATAAAAGCAAAATAAAATCCTCAGAAAGCATGAAATTCTCCAGAGGGCTAAAAATAATATTTTCAAGAGTACAAAAGATAGATATGTGACCAAATATGTCATATTGCATTAAAGCAAGAATGAAGAAATTCCTTAAACTTCTAAACCCTCATTTCTAGCTTTCATCCAACTGGCCAACTTGGCCATTTCCCAGAAGGCTAGGAAAAGAGAAACAAACACATGAAAACTAAATATTACCGGTTTTCTCTGTGGGTTATCTGTCAGAGACTAGAGGTTCCCTTGGATGTATGCGTTTGGCACGCTTGAGCTTTTATATGACTATTTATGTAACTCAGATATTTTTAATTTTAGAAATACGATCATATTGTAATTTGAGGTGTATTCTAAGGATACAGTTCTCAAAGCCCGACAAGTGTGTCAAATAGCCATTTACAGCTCTCTAGATTTCCACTAATCAGCAAAAGTTACTAGCCTTATAAAAGTGTAAAATACTGTGGGTATTTATATCACAATGTGATAAATTTTAGTGAGGAAAGAAATCGGGTAAGAGAGTTTTAGATCTATTACACTATTTGACTCAAAGAATGTTTATATGACCCACTGCACAAAGTTTAAATACATGAGGCGGTTTTGATTGTTAACTCCTGAACTTGCTGGTGGGGCAGAGTGAGACAGAAGGTTTCTAAACAGCGTGTTCTGGAATTGTTATCTGCTCTGAGGCACGTTCTGTCTTGTCAGCTGCTTCAGACATCTGCTCAGTTACATAAAACCTGCACGCCAGCATGGGTCACTTTTGTTGTTTAGAGTTGAGGGACAGTAAATATTAACGGGTTATTAGTTAGGTTTGCTATCCCAAACCAGGTAAGCATGAATTTTAGTGATAATGTCAGTTCCCAGTCCAACAAAAATTTCCTTAACTCACCCTGTTTCATAATTTTTTTTTCAATAAAAAATTTAGTACAGCCTCCAACTACAGAAATTTGACCAATGATAAAGCATTCTATCCTTAGTTTTCCACACAGGGTAACTACTAGATGCTTTTAGAGTATTTCTCAGTTTTTGTATGAAAACATATACTTGATTTAAAGATACAGTATCATGAAAATTTACGTTCTACTATTTTCCCTTAATATGATAGTCTCATCATTTCAAACTGCTACATTATAAAGACATAACAGATTCATTTAATCTTCATTCTACTCTATATGCCTATGGATCCAGATTTGTAGTTAATCCCATATTTGCTTATTAGGTTTTGAGATATTCTTTTCTGCATTACATGTATAACCCAAGTAAGTTTCTCTTGATTGAAGAAAAAAAAAATTTATATATTAACATTTGGACAAATTTATGTGCACTTATTTTTTATTAGCTTTAAAAATATACATTTCATAAGATGAAACCAAGGTGTGCGTTATTGCAGCCAATCTACCATTGCGGTGGAATCGTGAACAGGTCCCTCACACCCAGTCTCACTCTTTATGATCATCACGCCAGCACAAGGCCTGCCAGGTGGAGGAGTTAATTAGGAGGTGTGCGTGTGTGCGGGTGTGTGTGCGAGGAAGTGTGCAGGAGGGTTGTGATACCTGGAGCCCTTCTCCCAAACTGAAGAGATGAGGGCTAATCAAGCTGTAGCTCAAGGGAGAACTTGCAAATATGGAGGTACCGAGTGGACAGGGAGTACACCATGAATCCTTTAAAACCTTAATGACAAACTTAACATTTAGCTTCTGGCTCTTTCAGTCATCTCTCTCAATGTCCTCCTCCTTTTTCCTGTGCCCTGGCCACTTTCCATCTGTTGAGTCCTTGGCCTAGCTGTTAATGTTCTTAGGGAACCGACGGTTTGGCTGACGTGATCTCCTGCCCTCCGTCACGATCCTACCACTGCCAGTCCTGGCTCTTACTCACTTTCCTTTGAGGCAAGGCCACAATTAGCCTGCTGATGTTCTCCCAGTTTGTTCAGAGATAGCAAGCTCCTGGGGATCTGGGGAGTAGGGTCAGAATAGATCTGGAGCATTATTCTAGCAATTGACAGCAAAGACACATCTCCATTTTATCAGAATTAGCCATGACAACACACTTAATGGCCCAGACCTTATAAAAATAGCACGAGTCCACAGATTTTAAACTAACGTCAAGACTAAAGCCTTAGAAGAGTTTTATTAATCAAACAAATTTTAAGAAGATACTTATTCATTAAAATAACATTTTTACAAAATGCTCTCACATTAATTCATTAGTTGAGCAAGAAGGCAAGACATTTCTTACAATCTGCTAAACTGATAGTCTGCAGGGCCTGGAGTTCTGCCTCTGATCCCGTCCCATGGACATGTGAGTGTATCAGCTCTAATGAGCTTTAGGATGACAGACTCTCAAGAGCGTGAATAAAGGAAACACAAATGTGTTAGTGTTCAGGTGTATAGACAAGAAAAATCTCTGCGTACTGGTAATCCCATGACCTTGATTTATTTTTTTTTTCAGACAGGGTCTCCCTGTCTACCCCAGCTTGCCTCAAACTACAGTAGTCTTTGTGTCTCATCCTCCCAGTTGCTGGGGTCACAGAATTCTGCCTCCACCCCTTGCAGTTCTTTTCTTCATAGTTTTTCTTTGCCTTTTTTTTTTTATGAGGGGAAAAGTACAGAAAATCGAACACACAACCTTGCATTTCTCAGGCAGGTGCTGTGCTACTGAGCTATGTCCCTGGCCCTCCCTCACAGTTGTTGAACCAAATGTTCACTCCCCTTTTCAGTAGAGCTTCTCCCTGGAGTTACTGATCCAGTGAGATCCAGTTTTTTTTCAGTTCCTCATCTCACTTTACCCTATGTACACTGTCATTGTCCTTGTTATTGTAGAACTTACTTGAATGTGGTTTTGCCAAACCTAGCTAGTCTCAGTTTGCTTTCTGTTGTTACCACAGAAATTTGATTCTGGGTAATTCATCAGCTTACCTGGCTGATGATGCTGAAGGCTAGAAAAAGTTGAATCTGTCCAGAGCCTCAAGATGCAGCATCACATGGAGAATGACATCAGATGGCAGGAGTGTTTGTGACAGTGACAGAAGCAGTGCATGGGTTCTTCCAAAAGTCATGGTACAAGGAGCAGTCTCACCTTACAATTCAGACTCACGGTCACAAATCCCATCCTGCAAGAGTGGGAACTCACTCACTGTCTGGAGAATGACCCATTTCCACAACGGGAACATTAATCCCTCTCAGTGACTTAATTCTTAAAGGCTCATCTCCATGATTTCCACAGTGCTAATCAAACTTCCACAAGTGTTGCAGAGGGAACGGACCATACTTAAACTACACAGCAGCCATGACACCAGATTGGTGTGTTGATGTTGATGTCTGGACCCAAGACATCAACATCAGCACACCCCACTTGGATTTATGAGGCATCTCCTCACACTGTGGAAGAAATAGTATGAAATAATTCTGGTACGTATAAATGATAGTTGCTGCTGTGAAGTTAATTAGTACGGGAAGGATATAAACCAACATTTTCGGGGTCTGGGCCCAATAGCTTATTTAGCTGACCTTATAAGGTAACGTTGCATTTCTGTTCAAAACCCACAATGATTTTCCATCTTAATCAAAGTCCAATTACTTGCAGCGACTTCATTTTCTTGTGCACATTCTACTGTTTTCAAGATTCTTCACGGTACAGAATCTTAGTTTTATTTATTTATTTATTTATTTACTTATTATCGTTCCCGGGGATCAAACTCACGACCACATGCTTGCAAGGCAGGCGTTTATGCCGCTGTCTTAGTTATTCTTTACCTCACCTGAAGTAGTCCCCAGGCAACCGCATGGCGACCCTCCTTCCTGCTTTGGGTTTGTGCAAGTGACACCTACAAGGAAAGTCTTCATGACTCCCGTGCGAAAGGCGCCCCTCCCAGCCACACACCTCATTTCCTTTCAGCTTTACTTTCACAGTCAGCTGTACCATCTATTTTACTTGTCTATCTCCTCCCAGCGCATGTAAAAATAGGCCTCGTTAGTCAACTGGCTCTCCTTCCCATCGTCACAGCATAGAATAGTGCCAGGCACTCAGCAGGCACTTTGTAAATACTTATTGAATAATATACAAATAAATGAAAAACACTGAACATGACTCAGAAGACTATCTCAGAAGTTCAAGGTAAGAACTTATGGTAGGTAGGCCATACTGACAGCAGTGGGCCTATTAGTAGTTTGCACTGTCACATCAAATAGAAGCATTGGGTTCCTGTTATTATTATGTTTGTATTATTGTGTCATACAAACTATATGCATTGATATCATTAAGGTTATTCTCTCCTGGCCCCTTTAGACTTGATCTATTCTCAATGGTCAAATAAAATTCTGCTTCTAAACCTAGAGAACTGGGTTCTCAGACCATGGATGGAGTTGATAGAAAAAATACAGGATACACAGATAAATCAGAATCTTGTACTAATCAGGAAAAAAATGAACGAAGTAAAGATATCCCGGGCCGGAGGATTTAGCTCCACGACATAACCACCTGCCTGGCAAGCATGAGTTTGTGAGTTCAATCCCCGGTACCAAAATAATAATAATAATAATAATAAAGATATACTAAGTATTACATGCAACGATTATACCAAATATATTAAATGCATATATGTGTACTGTGTATACGTGTATGTATGTGCGTTTTGATGTTTATTTTAAATTAACACTGAACGGTGATTTCATTTATTTTCTACTTGTTTGTTTTGGTTTTGGTTTGTAAGCTAACAGTGGTAACTCTAACATGGCCTCTTAATTCTCCAGAGTAGTGAATTTTAGTTTGATTCTTTGGGAAAAAAATATATTAACTTTCTATCTATAAGAATAAATCAAGTAAACCATATTGTTTTTCCTTAAACTGTAATTTCATTTTTCAGTGCTACGGCCTGTGAAAGACCTGAGTCGATCATTTTCTTAATGAAGAATGTTTTTCTTTGAAGACCAATATCAAAATAGAAAATAGCTATCTTTGTGAAGGTAATAATGCTATGCAGAACCTGGCAAAGTTTCATTGATCTCCTAAGCCCCTTACTGCTATCTGATTAAATAGTATGTAATGTGGTTTATTCAGACCATCTGACAAGGCGCCCAGCACTGACCCGACCTAACCTCAATTTTCCAGCAAATGCTGGTCAGGTCTCAACTCTTCCCTTCCGCCTGAGTCTTCATCAATGTGTAAGTTCATCAATGTGTAAGTTACACATGTGTCAAAATTGTGTCAACATGTATGGGCCAGCAGTAGATAGTCTTCTTCCACAGGTGAATGTATGTCCCTGTTCCTTTACTTCATTGTCAATTTGAGAGCAATCATTGCTTATTAAGTGACCAGATTGCAAAAATATCAAGGTAGACACCTTAATTCATCCATCTAATGAGGCTATTCATCTGGTTCTCAGGTTACTATCTCGAAACTTTTGACATAATAGATTAATGGATGGTCTTTTTTCTTTATTCTACTTTATGGAAAAAAGATACTTTGAAGAGCCACAGAAGTTACTTGTCTCTTTGATGACCTGTGCTTACAGTTGTATAGATCTCATGACCCAGATATCCATATGAATGGTTTTACTAAGAGATTGAGCAACTACTTCTTATTGGCAGTTTGCTTATTAATAATTGGCTTCCATCTGAATTTTTCACATTTTCCAACTTCAGGTTTGGGTGGTGCAATATGTAGTTTCATAATCCTCAATGTTGTAACAGAAAACTTTTAAGAAAATATGACATAAAATTTAGCTTTTGTTTTTATTTATGTATTGAGACTGTGATACTAAGTGAAAAGTTGTTTCACTTAGGGGGGTCAAAATCCTATTTGTTTTTATGTCTGAATATGAACTATTAGTTTCACTTAAAACTGAAAGTTGTTCATATCATTCTTTCCATTAAATAAAATGGTGAAGTACAGTAATGATGCCATGTGCAATATAGGAGTTTAGTATTTGTTGAATTGAAAAAAATGTACCTGACCCCAGGCAGGTGATCGCCTGCAGCCAACCAGAGGAAAAGACCAAGCTATCAAACACAAGACTTCTCCTTCTAGGCTTTCAATAGTTCTTTTCAATAGGGACAAAATAATCTCTTATTAATGGAAGTTTATTTATATTCATGCAGGCATAATATACAGCCTCTCCCTTCTCCCCAAGAAAGACTAGCTCTGTAGATTTCAGTAACATCTAATCAATTACAATTTGTGTGGTTTCTTTCCTCCTTTTCAGGAGAAAGCCAGCTACATATTTACATGATCAGCATGGTGCATATGAAAACACTTGTTAATGTGAATGCAATCTGAATGATAGCAAGTATTATAAGTTTTACGGAGCTGATTCACCAGGTGGGAGTCCTTGATTTTTCCCCTTTGCAAAATTTTTTAAAACATCTTGGAATTTGGGAGTTAGTGAGAAGCTTAATTAAAGTGAAACCGAGAAAAATAGATTATTTTAAAAGGAGTTATTTTAAGATTCCTAAAATTTAGTAAGCCATTAAATCAAATAGTTATAGGAGCTAAAGGAATTTTAAAACATTGTGGTGCTTTCTTGTTTTCTTTAGATTTTCTTTTTCTATGTCTTATTCTAGGATTTATGTTCATTTTAGAAATTCAGAAGTGAATTTTTGGTTTTATTTGCTTTTCAAGTTGAACTTTTTAAACACTTCTATTCAAGATTCTGCCTTGTGAGATAAAATATGTGGTACACATTACCACTTGTTTCCAATATTCGTTCTCCTTTTACATTTTGGCAATAGCATGCCTTGGATAAGTGCCGATGGACACTGAAACTACATTTCTCAGCCACCTTAAAATGAGATGTGGCCATAGAACTGAGTTATAGGGAAAGAGATGTAGATAGAAATGATGTATGCAATAATATCTCTGGACTTCATCTTTTTCACTTCTTACACATTTTAACTTTGAAAAAAAATGCTCTTTCTCTCTCCTCTCTCATACTATATATTTCCATATATATTCATTTCCATGTATATTAATTATTCATTCTTAAAGACTGCCTGCCCCATTCATGTATAACCTCTTCTATTATCAATATCCTCCACTAGAGTGGAATATTTGTCTAATTGACCAACATCCATTGATACATCATGATCACCTAATGTATTTAGTTTTTGTGAAAACTAAGTGTTAGTGTTTTGTACACTCTACAGAATTAGATATATGTACAAAGATTATCTTCATTATTATAGTGTCATGCAATATTTTCATTGTCCTAAATATTGTTTTCCTCCATTTCATCTGAGCCCTTTACCAAAGCAGGTACTGATCATTTTACTGATTTGTCCATCTTTTCCATAACATCATACAATTGAAATTACACAGAAGATAGCCTTTTCAACTTAGCTTCTTCCATTTAGTAACAGGCAATTAAAAATCCTTTCATGGCTTCCTAGTTCATTTCTTTTTAACACTGAATAATATCTATTTTCTACATTCTATGGTTTATCCAGCCACCTTCTGAAGTACATGTTGTTTGCTTCTAAAATAAGGCACTTATGAAAAGGCTGCTCTAAACTTCTGTGTCCAGATTTTTTTGTGAACATATGATTTTAGCTCTTTTGAGTAAATACCAAGTGCAATTACTGGATCATATAGTACAAGTAAGTTGCTTTTGTTAAGAAACTACCAAACTATTTGCCAAGATAGCTATGATATGTTGCTTTCCTACCAGCAATGAATGAGATTGCTATTATACAAAGTAACACTAATCCTCCATGTACTTAGCACTTAGTGTCAGTGTTCTAGATACTGGCCATTACAGTAGGCATGCAGTGCTGTTCGCTGCTGTTTCTATTTGTGTTTACTTAGTAATTCTTGATTTGGAGTTTGATTTTATATATTTGTTTGCCACCAATACATCTGGTTTCATGAACTGTTCATTAAGGTCTTTGGCTCATGTTTTAATTGAAATCTTTTTATTGCTAAATTTTAATAAGAGTTTTATGTATAGCTGGGATAACAATTCTTTATGAGATGTATCTAGCAAATATTTCTCCCAGTCTTTGCCTTGTCCTCCTATTCTCATGACACTGTCTTTCATAGGGCACAATTTTTCTTTTTTTTTTTGTACCGGGGATTGAACTCGTGACCTCACACTTGCCAGGCAGGCGCTTAAGCCACTAAACTAAATCCCCGGCTCAACTACAGGGCACAATTTTAAAGTGTGATGGTGGTTAGCTCACTAATTATTGCTCTCATGAATTATGCCTTTTGTGTTATAGCTAAAAATAAACCAATATTCACCAAGTCTCTTGAGCTTTTTTCCTACTTTATGAGGGAAGAGCTTACAATCTTCCATTTTAAACTTAAATCTGTGATTCATTTGAGCTACTGTTGTGAAAGGTATATATAATCTGTTTCCTAAAGTCGTGTTTGCATTTTGTTATAGTATATCACATTCCAACACCACTTGCTGATAACACTCCCTTTGCTTCATTACATTCTATTGCTTTTGTTCCTTGACCAAAGATAGCTCATCTCTTGTGTGTGTCTATTTCTGGGTTCTTAGTGTTAGTAATATGTCCACTACTATAACATAATACCTGTGATAATGAACTTAAAATGAAAACAAAAAGTCTATTCAGGCTCACAATACTGGAGGTTCCAGTCTCTGATGTATTTTATTGGTAGGAGGTGGCACCTCATGTTAGGAGAGAGAGAGAGAGAAAGAGAGAGAGAGAGGAAAGGAAGGAAGGAAGGAAGGAAGGAAGGAAGGAAGGAAGGAAGGAAGGAAGGAAGGAAGGAAGGAAGGGAGAGAGAGAAGAAGAAAGGGAAAAAGAGAGAGAGAAAAATGTCTCAGTCCTTTTCAACAGCATTCTTACAGAGACCTCAACACCTCTCACTAGACCTTACCTTTGAAAGCTTCCTGTCCTCCCAAATGTGCCTTACTGGGAATCAAATCTTTAACACATAGGACTTTGGAAGGCATTTATACCCAAACTAGCCTATTCTGTCCCACTGACACAGTTTTCCGTTTTCACCCTTACTTATTTTTGATGATTGTAGATTTTCAGTAAGTTTAAAGTCATAAATTGTTGGTTCTCCAACTTTTTCTTGCCCAATATTGTGTTAGCTTTTCTGATTCTTTGACTGCCACCAGTTTGTAAAAAAACAAAACAAAACAACTCCTCTGAAAATGAAACAAAACAAGAACAAAAACCTTAAAAAACAGAATAGTCTGCTGAAAATTTGATTGTAACTTTATTGTGCTTATAGATTAAGCTTGGAAGGACTGACACCTAGACACTGCTGAGTCTCTATACACCAATGTAAAGTAATTCCCCACTTATTTAGTTCTTTAATAGTGTTTATGACAATTATGTAGATATTTAAAAATATATCTTATAAACTATTTTGTTAAATTTATAAATAGTTGTTTTCATTTTAGAGGTGTTAATGTTAATGATAATGACTTAATTTCAAATTGTAGTTGTTTACTGCTTATCTTTAAGAAAAGCAGTTGACCTTTGCATATTTTTCTTATAGCCCATAAGCTTGCTGTAAACACTTATTATTTCTAAGAATTTTTGGTTGTTTCTTTCAGATAGTCTACATAAAAAATTAGGTCATCTTTGAACGGTAAATTTTATTTCTTCTTTTCCAGTTTGTTCCACTTTATTTTCTTTTCATGTCATTGCGTTCGTTAGGACTTTTAGTACCATATTGAAAAAAGGTAGTGAGAAAGGGTGTTGCTGCCTCCTTTCTAATCTTACTGAAAAGTTTATAATTTCTTCTCTTTAAAAGTAATGTTGTCTTCAGGGTTTTTACATGCTTTATCAAGTAGAGGACTTTCCACCTTACTGAGAATCTTTTTTTAAATCAAGAATGGGTGATAGATTTTGTCAAATGCTTTTTCTGCTTTTTGATTTTATTAATGTTTAGTTGATATGATGAATTACATTGTTTTTTAGTTGTTGCACCAGTTTGATACACTTGCCATAATGTTTATAAGGTTATGTTGCGTAATTCCTTTTGTATGCGGTTGGATTTGATTTGCTAATATTTTGCTTAGGATTTTTGCTTGTGTTTATGAGAGATATTGGTCTCTAGTTTTCTTGCAATATCTTAGTCTGGTTTGGGGACTATGATAATGCTGGCTTCCAAATAAACCAGAACGTATTTTCTGCTACGTTCTTATTGTCCTGGCACAATAAGATATTTTCCTCTTGTTCTCCATGTGCACGGTACTCCACCCCACCATAACTGAATCATTCTTCTATATGTATATTTTATATTGCTTCAGAATTATGCAGTTTTATTCACTAGTCAATAAGTATCTATTTTAACTCTATTATTTTGGATATAGAACTCAAGACAAAATTTTTCAAATTCAGGTTTTTGTGTTACAAAGTAAATGCTCCTGTGGTGCAATATATACACCCAAATTGTCCTCCAAAGAAAGCTGTCAGGAGTTTTGTTCCAACAGCAGAACATGACTTTTTTTCTATAGCCCAGTTAACCAACATGCTATCCAGCTCCTAAAGTTTTTTTTTTTTTTTTCACTATTTGTTCACATTTTGGGCACTTTATGTCATGTCCTTGCTTTGTTTTCTTAAAATTCTAAACTTTTATTTTACTGTAGAGGTTTTCTCCTGATATTTACATTTATGATGCAAGAATTCTTTTCTCTGTCATTTGTATTTTGACTTACCTATGTTTCAATTTTGGTTTTTATCATATGTAGAATTGATTAGGTGATATTTTGCAGTTGAATTCATTAATGTATTTTAATTGCATCTAGATTTTTAGACATATTAAGGTTTCCTTATTCTCAAGCTACAGAGGATCTTGCTATTTTTCATATTCCCAGATGACTTATTTTAAATACTTAGAGATACACAAACCACAGAAGTTTATAATTGTAAGTGATGTGTAGCTTGAGTCTGAGCTAGCATTTTTCCAAAACCATTCACTTTCACCATTTCATTTACTAAACAACCCGTTTACCACCTTGGTGATTTGAAATGTCATCATATACACACATACATAAAATGTCACCGGTTACTCAAGCCCATTTCTATTTTAAAAAACTCTAATTCCACTGAGCAGTCTCTCCTTCAAGCATCATTACTACTGTGTTTGAATTGGGGAAGTTTTACTGTATTTTTAAATATCTACTACAATGATGAGTTTTCCCTCATAGCTCCTTTTTCACTGTTTCAGATAGTTGGTCACAACATCAAAGTCTAACATAATAAAATTTTTAAACTTTTGATTGTCTCAAATTATAACCTTTTTACATTTGAGTTTATTTTCACTTTCAAAGTTGACTTTTGGGGAGAAGATTCTATTGACTCTCCTCTTTCTCCTATAGAATTTTTCTATATACTTCCAGATATTTTAGCTGTCTACAAAAGTTTATAACATGGGCTCAAAGCATAGCTATGGTAGAAATTATTTGAAGTCTTTTTTGTATTCTGATTATGCTAAAGTAAGTTCTTTGATTTTGTCTGCCCTGTTGTTCTTCATAGGATTTTTTAAAAAAAATTTTATAATTCTTTTTTTATTTAAAGAGAAAAAAAAACATGTAAAGGGTAGAGATAATACAGAATTTCAAAAAAGAAAAAAGATAGACAGTAAGAAATCATAAATGATCTAACAAATCAGATTCAATTACGATTAGTTGTGGTAAAACAGTATACGTTATACAGAGCTTTAGATTAAGTTAATAGGAAATTAAGGATAATTACTGTACTATATCCTGCTATTTTCGGAATAACTGTCTGTGCCCTCAAATCCAGTACAAGTAGAATGACTAGAACAGAATATAATGCATCTAAGCAGAGTGGTGTGAGTAATGTGGGTTTTAAATCCTGGTACGCTATTAACAATATAGAGTATCAAGGCCATCTATGTTAGAGATTCTAGCCATCCTTCTCTGCCTCATTTCTGCTATGCTGTTGTTCTGCCTTTGTTTGTCTACTTTTCTCCTTCTTTCTACAACCTGCCCTGATCAATGAGGCCTTTCTGCCACTGTTCCTAAAATCCTGGCATTTTTTTTCTCCCCCTCTAGAATGTCCTTCAGTATTCTCTGTAGGGTTGGATTGGTGGTCACAAATTCCCCAGTTCCTCTTTGTCATAGAAGCATCTTGTTTCTCCATTAATTTCTAGTGACAGTATTGCTGGGTACATCAATCTGGGCTGGAGGTTATTTTCTTTCAGGGCTTGGAACACTTCACTCCAAGCTCTTCTTGATCTGGTGGTCTGTGTTGAGAAGTCTGCCATCATCTTGATGAGCTTTCCTTTATAGATAATCTGTTTCTTTTCTCTGATGGCTTTTAATATTCTGTTTTTATATTGAATTTCTGGTATCTTGATTATTATATGTCTGGGTATAGCTCTGTTTTGGTTGTAGGTGGCTGGAGTTCTGTAGCCTCACATAACCGAATGTCATTTTCTTTTCCCATACTTGTGAAGTTTTCCTTAATTATTTCCATGAATAGCCTTTGTAATTCACCTGTGTGTATTCCTGCTTCTTGTTCACATTTCTTATTCTTAAATTGTAGATTCTCTTGTCATCTTCTAGCCTTTGTATTGTTACTGCTGTTTCCTTGTTATTTTTAAGAGATCTTTCCTTTCTTGATCACACATTACAAACTTGTCTTCAAGTTTTGATAGATTATCCTTAGTTTCTTTTAAGGAGTTTTGCCAGATTTCAATGGAGTTTTTAATTTCCTCATAGTCTCTTTGAATCTGCTTCATGTGTTCTAGATTTTCTTTATATTCTTTATTGAATGTTTCTCTCCTTTTTTTGTGTTCCTTCCTTCTGTCTGTGTCTACTTGAGAGGCGCTTGGCATTTCTTTTATTAATCTACTTATACCTTGCTTTACCTGATTTAATATTTCAGTTTTGAGTTCATCTACAAGGTCCTGAAGATATCTCTTAATGTCCATTGAAGCCATGTCTGATGTTACATGTTTGCTGCCCTCAGTCTCTTTTGCTTTTCCTTCTCCTGGATCAGTGTTCTCAGGGTTTTGGGTTGGGGGCTTTTTCTTGTTTATCTCTCTTGTCATGGTTTTGGTTTCTTCCATACCAGTGTATAGTGGAGGTCCCAGCCTCTTTCCTTGTTGGTTATGGTTCTTCTGAAGCACACTGGTGAGGGATTTCTGCCCTCTCCTGTTTGCTCTTGTCACTGAAGTGTAAGCAGAGGCTGCATATGCTGGTCCCTCCCTACCGGGCCAGTCAAACTTCAGGGGGCTTCACCAGGTTAGTGTGTGCTAGGCATAGGGAATTGGTTTGGGATGGCTTATTGGGTCCCAGCCAGGGTGTGACCCAGGCCAAGCAAATCCCATGAATCTGCTCTGGGGAGGGAGCAACCAACTGAAGTCACTGTTGTTCCTAGTTCAGGTTCCTTCTGGCCAATTCCAATGTGTTGCCCATTTGGTCATGCCCTTCCTGTGGCGGGGGGTCTTATTCCCAGCACTGACTGTGGATTAATGAAGGTCCCTTCACAGGCTCTGTTCTCTGTTGGGCTCACCAAACCCCGACTTCAGCGTGGCTGTGGCTCCTGTGAGTGGCAGCAGGAACAAGTTTGGGCAGCTCTGCAGGTCACGGTGGGTCTCGGCTGGCGCGAGTTCAGGCAGCTTGGTGGGTCACAGCGAAAGCCCCATGTCCAGTAATTTTAGCTGTTCTAATTGTAGCCACGAGACTGCATGTTTGATGAGCTTTTTTCATTTTAATTTCTTCCTGTGTCAAGAAGATCCATCTCCCTCTGTCTGGATCTCTCCAGGATGTTTTATTCTGGCATATGAGTTGTTTCTCCAGGGAGGCTTTGTATTTTGTTGCTCACTGATCAGCCATCTTTAGCTCCTCTCTTGTAATGCCTTCATAGGATTTTTGTAAGATGCATGGGAGATTTGGTTTTAAACTATTGACATATCTTCTCTAGTGGAAACTAAAGTTAAGTTGAATTGTCAAGTCAGGTATGACTAAATCATAGTCTTTACCAAAGACTGTATGTTATATAAATCTCCTCATAACCAAATAATTCAGCCCAGCTCAAGCTTGTCCCTAGAGACAAACTTAGAATTTTCTTTTCAATGGGGGATGATCTGTACACATTGTGTTTCCCGTCTTGGAGAAGAGGAAGATTCTGGTAACTAATATTTGTTGTTTGATTTAGGTTTAAGTGAGTTAACTCATGTTTACAGTCTAAATATTTCTATTTTTCCAAATGGTTATTTCAATTTGTGTGTTCCATAGAGTTTTAGTAGTTTTGTGAAGAAAAGAGAATAGACATAGGGGCAGGCCACACATCACTTCACAAAAACAGCTATGTTGTGATTTTATTTGGAATTTGTTGTCAATTCAAATTTTAAAAAGAAAGAAGAAATTCATACCTCTAAATCAATTTCTGTCTTTTTTTCCTTCTAAAGATGCATTAGCTTTCTCTTTATACACATTTTTTAGTGAACTATGTCTAATACTACTTTCAAGTATTTCAAAAGAAAAAAAATATGTGAATAAGGATTGTATACCACTAGCACTTGACTGTTCTGACTCTAGTTACTTAGAACTAAATGCTCTTCTTCATTTATTGGTTGCTAAGAAAGATACGGCTCTAAAATTTGTACCATAAAATGATAGCAATGCTATCTGTCACAGTCCTGAGTGTTAATCTGGTCCATCAAGGCTTCCATTCTGCTGTGGGTCATGATGGGTGGCATTCAGATGTCAACATGGGACAGAGTCACGTTGCCTGCTCTGCTTACATGGCTGAGACACTCTCCTTGCCAGCTTAGTCTTGAGGACTCTCCCCACAAAATCTTTTTCTAAAGTACTACAATTCCTTATAAGTTGCCTCAATGCTTCAAAACACACAAAATTGAAGGGCATCACATTTTATAGGGCATGGCCCAAAACAAATGGCTCCACTTCCAGATCCCACTATTTAAAGTTTGCTGTAGGCCCAACCTAGGCTGAAGCCAAGGGGACAGTACAAGGCCTACATACCAGGAGGAATGATTTACTGTGGTCCTTTTTGTTGTGTTCTTCAACATCTTGTTTTATTCTCAGATATGCAAATGATCAATAGATTGTTTTTCTCAGTTCTACTATGTTAATAAATATTAATCCTCAAAATTATTTTCCACTGTTTTTCACATTTCCAGGTTTAATATGTGCTTTCACCCTCTAACTTCTTATTTTCTATAATAAGGTTGCCTATATTATCAGCATCAATGGTCAAATCATGGCCATTTACAAAACAAGTACTCTTTGTCTATAATATATTTTAACATAATGGATATATCCAAAATATATGCATTTTTTACTTTCTTTTCTTTAATGTGGGTAGTAATTCAAAAGAGTCAAAATAACTGACAGTGGAAATCTGGTTGCTTATTATTGTATCACTTATCTTGCATACAGTAAGTGGTGGAATGCACTTGTGTTGAGTACTGAATGAATTCCACCCATTTCCTATGTTTCCACCAGGTCTATTCGAAAACATGATCTTGCTGTCTTTGTGAGATAGCTCTTTCATCCTTCACAGTGTCACAAAGCTACATTGCCTTCAGGAATTATTCTGTCCTGGGTAACTAAATGTAAAACCTCTGGAAAGAGATTTTTGCCTCCAGCTGAAAAGTCTATGACCAAAAGTTCTAGCCTATCTACTCTTCTCCCCTTTGTGCTCTCAGGAATTACCCTCAGAAGTCTTCTAGTCAATAGGAGAATAGTGTCTTCACTACAAGTTCCAACAACACAGTCTATGCCTGAGCCAACTGTGGCAAATCCATTTTTCCAAAGATTAATTTAACAAAAAACAGAAGGAATCATTTAGATTTTAGTCGATATCTTTACCAATCTTTATTCTTTTAATCAACTACAGTATTTAAAAAGGTGTCACTGAACAGTTAATTTTTACATTTCATTTTCAGTCTCAAATTCCTGCCCACAGGTTGAGAAGGTAGGTGTATGTTCCGGCTAGATTTCATCTGATGTCTAGATTTTCCGTATGTATCCTACTAAATCTTGATTGGTACTCTGTGGTTCCTTTAACTGTATCAGTGGGGCGCCCAACAGAAACTGAACTAGTAAATTCTCTGCTGAACTTATCTCAGTGGGATTTTTCTCTATTGAACATTTCACAGCAGCCTCTTATCCGGTGTGTGGGCATGAGTCTATTTCAGCAATTAGGAGCTTGTGATATTTAATAATACAAAAAATAATTTTTAAAGTAATACTGACTGGCATTATAAGTTATATTGAGTTTTCTTCCTAAGACTATACTTATGTGAATACAAATAAAAGAAAGTAGCTATCTTTCAGAGAGGAGAAAAATGCAGTTACATGGCTCATTTATCTTCCCACGATCAGTAGTAGACCACAGTTAGCTCACCACAGGCCAACATAAGCCTTCCGATTTCTCTCCATAGCAAAGATGGTCACAAATAGGGCAGGCACAAAAATTAAAACTTCACATTGGCAAGTATGACATGCTGCATCAACTGAAATGTACTTATTTATAACTTTTGAAAATTTATGTAACTGTATAACTAGTGTCACTGAGAAATTTATTTATGTATTTCAACTATGTATCAAGTACTACAAAGCCAAAACCAAAAGTAAAATTTAAAATGGAAACTCCAGAATGAATCAGAAGACCCTAGGTAGATTATACAGTCTACACACACACACACACATACACACACACACACATACACACACACACACACACACACACACACACAGGTTTTCTATAATCTTGAAGTTTATTCATCCTGAGCTTTACTCTTTATGACCTCCATGAGAGACTTTTTCTTCCTTTCTAAGAGGATTCAACCTTCAAAGCCTCCCCAAGGGTTTCATCTTACCCTTTGACTCTGACTGGACTCCTGCACCAACTCAACTGATCACATGAGAGGCGCAGTTTTCCTTTGAGTCAGCAAGTTTCTGCTTCACACCAATATTTCTTTAGTTAACTTTTCTTCTTTTGACCCAGCTTAGTCTCATTAATTAAAAAAGAGGAAAAGAATTAAAACAAATAATTGAAAATGTTTCAGACCTACGCATCATGCTAGTGTATCTAGTATTAGCTTATATTATGCTACAGCATTGGATCTAACAATAGTGAAAAGTGGCCCCACTGGAGTGAGCTCACCATTACAAAACAGAACCTAGAAAACCAGCACTGAGTTCATGGACAGGAAGCTCGGCACACTCCACACACACCCCACTTACTCCTCAAAACAACCTTGCCACAGAAGCTGTGATTGTACTTATTTTCCAAATAAAAAACAAGTCTGTGAATCTGATAAAATTTTATTAAATTCAACAACTATTAAGACGCAGGAAAATGTTTGAAATTAGCTGTATTTCATATTTATAAGGAAAGTTGAGTACAATGAATGGAGGAACTTTAAAAACACAAAAAGTGTACTAACAGGAGCAAGTAGGTAATGGAGTTACTGAACAGGGCTAAAAAGTGTGCAGCCTGAAGGGACATGAACTCATTAAAAAGTTTGAATATGCAAAACATATCAGATATTTAAGACTTGAAGTCTAATTGGATGTATGGAGTATGACAGAATAAATTGCCTAGTTGAAGGCTCAGTTTTCTAACTGGTTTTTTGGTCAAAAAATAAAAAAAACCTTGTGAACCATTGCAGAAAATCTAAGAATAGAAGCAGATTTGAGGAAAAATTTGATGAGTTCAGTTTTGTATATAAATTATGCTGAGGCACAGTTATAACATAACAATTGACACTATCTACACATAGCCAACTGTATATGTCACATTCTGTGGAAATAAGAGACTTTTATTGCATATATATATATATATATATATAGAGAGAGAGAGAGAGAGAGAGAGAGAGAGAGAGAGAGAAAGCATGTAAGGTATCAGCACAGTCATGGAACTAGATGAATTTACTCATGTAAAAATGTGAAACAGAAGAGTTCTGTGTCAAATGGACCACAGTAGCCTCAGTGAAGTAAAAGAGGGAGAAGTTGACTTTTGAAACTGACCTGATAATAAAAATATGAGATAGAGAGAAGTTTAGGCCTTTGATAGGTCAGGATCATAGAATGAGGATCAAAGGTCTTCTTGTTATTCTTCTTTGAGTGGTGACACTTATTATTATCATTTGAGATAAAGAAAAACTGGGATCATTGATAATACTGGAGAAAGTGGCAACTAGAGCAGACTCTGTTGAAAACAGTGAAGATAGGGGATAATTCAAAGTGGAAGATATGATGAATTTAGATGGGAGTCAAAATGCAGGAGAAGGTATTAACCCTGAAGGAGAAATTTTAGCTGTCATGGTCAGAGACAGGAGGAGTGAGAAGAAATAGATCAAGACTGATAGCTATGGAAGAAGTAAATTTACCATCTTTTTTTCTACAAAATGTATTCTAGGAGTGAGAGATTCTCTTGAAAGTAGAATTGGGATTTGGAATAAATTTGAGTTAATAAAAAAATAAACAGCAAGTACAATTCATTAAATGGAATTTTTTCCAAATAAAACTTGCATTTTTATATGTTTATAACCAATAAACTTCTGTGAATACAAATAACTTTAATATTTAAAAACTCCTAAGTGACTCTTTGCACTATCCTGAGATCTTTAAGATTTGAATACGTGACACAGCTATTTGCAGGCAGAATTGGCTCAGCAGCCAGAGAACCTGGGGGTGATGTCTGATAAATTAATTTTTCAAGAATTACATTTTAAACAAACATTTTTAAAACCTTTTTATCTTTATAACAACAAATTTATATACTTTAAGTCATTTATGAATTTTAGTCAAGCAATGTCTTATCAGTAAATAACTGAATTCTATTTAGTTATGTTTTTATTTAATTTGTTTCAAAATTTGAGGCAGATCTCAACTTTGACTGGCATTTTCATTAAATTGACAGCTGTATTATTTATAAGACTGGTTATTAGGAACTGAATATAGACAAACTTCCCCTGGTGAATCCAAGATAATTTTTGATAGCATTACATTTTATGTGTCAAGACAAATCTACTTAACTAACTATTTCATATCTACCAAAAACATGAGGCATTACTTCAACTCCATCAAATTCAACACTACGCCACACATGGGACATCTTTACCCCTTAACTTCCAAACCACAGATACTGGAGTTAAAGAAAGTACACATATACCTGCACTGATATCATAAATGTGTTTTACTAACTTACATAAATAAGTAAAACAAATGGAAGTCAAAAATATCTTCTTTGTCTTTTTTTGGATTGATTGAAGTATATACAAATAACAACCTTTTACAGAAATACAAACAAACTGATATTAAACTCTTTCAAAGTATAGTTAAGTATAGTTAAGTGACAGAGTCCAACTTCTGTCATTAATGTTGTACCTCTGAGGTGTCTTTCTTTTTCATCCTCTTGCTAATGATACAAGTATTTTGTAATGTAACAATTTATTCCCTCATGCCACAGATTTCATTAAACAAATTTTATAAATAATTCCATCATCATCTGGTACTTTAATTGTGGATGTTTTATCTTTTTAAAACATATACTAGAAAGAGAACAGCACAGTAAGCATCTTGTATTCATTTTTCAGGATCACATTAAAGCAAGCCCTTTTCTTATCACTCTTCCTTCCTAGCACCAAAGCCTCCTCTACAAATAGCTTCCGTGATAACCACTAACTTACATGTCCACTTCAGAAAAAATGCAAAACACTTTCCAGCTGCCTGTTAGGAGAGCCCAAAGTAGAAAATGTAAGATTTTTCTGTTATCAGACTGGTCTGACTCCTGGCTTCCTCCTTCTAACAGACCTTTTGAGTAAGCCTATTTTTGTCCGTAATCAAATACTCAAGGAGTGACCCTTCAGAAATGTGTACTTCCTTCCCCTGTGAGAACTCTGTTCCTAAAACCAAGAGGACTCTGCTGACATTTAGCTCGATAACTTTCTGCAAGCTGTGACTCCCATTTGGCTGTTTGGGACTGATAGTAATCTCTCTGTACATGTATTCTAATATATAATGACGTGGCAGCCAGTGTTTCAAATGCCAGCTGAAAAGCAATCCCTTGCTAAAAGAAAGCACCTATGAGCTGGCAGAGAATAAATGGCTGCCATCAGGAATAAGCGCTTGTCATATCAAAGCTTTGGCAAACATCTAAACTTAGAAAGACCTAGTGAAATGAATTTCATCCACACCTAACAGATGTGATATCTAGACTTTGCCAGGTGTTTGCACAAATATATATTGCCTGGAAAATCTTATGAAAAAATGACATTTTAATTTTGAAGTTGATTAAAATTTTATTTTGGTAAACAGGACTGATTTTTAAAATGTGAAAACATTTATTCATGCTATTACGCATTTTATGTAAGTCATCCCTGATGTTTTAATACAGAACACAATTCATGTGTATGATATTTTATCTTAGAAGTTGCCAGTCTATAACATGGTGACATCAAATATAAAGAAATAAATATGTGAATAACATCCAGAGGATATTTCCTAACAAATGTTATTTCTTTTCAAAATCCTGAAAGTTCTTGATTGTCTTTTAAAATTTTTCTTTTTGAGAAAAGTCATGCAATGCATTACCATGCAACTAGCCTGTTCTTTCTGAATTAAAATGATAGATTAGTTTCTTGAAAGCAGCCTAGCAATATACTATAATTAAATAAGAAAGAGAAA
The DNA here is from genome assembly GCA_004027455.1 of Hydrochoerus hydrochaeris. Classification (NCBI taxonomy): domain Eukaryota; kingdom Metazoa; phylum Chordata; class Mammalia; order Rodentia; family Hydrochaeridae; genus Hydrochoerus; species Hydrochoerus hydrochaeris. The sequence goes on along the minus strand of PVLA01006417.1, from coordinate 7,989 downwards.
GTTGACAGTCAGGCTTTAACACTGCACACTCCTAGCCAAAAAAAAAAAAAAAAAAAACTTCTAAAAAAGGCTTAGGTTGAATTACCTGTTGTCAACCATCCAAAGAAACCGAAACAGTGTTAATAGAGATGACAGAATAAACATGTTATATTGTTTTAAGCGTCAGGCACAGAAGGTCCATAATCACTGAAGATCAAAGGATAATTTTCAGTGAAAGTAGGGCATCCTTTTCATAAAACCGTGTGAATTGTAAAAATTGGAGGTCAGTTTTCATTTTTTTGTAATGAGATTTTTTAATAAAAGATCAAAATTCTTTTCGAAGATGCCATATTGAGCTGTTGAAATACGTAATATTATTATCATCAACTTTGCAATAGAGTGGTACTCTTCGTGGTATATGTTATGATTTGCTAGTAGTTGAATAACATTGTAGAAAGAAGTATTTAAACTATCAGGATAGAAATATAGGAAAGTAAAGAGGGTTCGACACTGCTGTACTTTGAACTTCACCCCTTCTCCATAAGGTGAAAAAGTACTGGATTTTTATGTATTGTCTTGTCACTGCATACTTGTCATGAATGCACAGCACACTCTCCAAGTGTTGAAACTTGGTGAATTAGAAAGATTATCATCTACCCATTAAGTAGGAATTCACCATTAAATATTGATGCATGACCAAATATTTTTGAAATATCTCTTCTCTCAGATTTTGGCTTCTATATGTTACTACTATGATGATAAAGTTAATAATTTTGTAGAGGTTATCAGAAGAGCAGTGAGAGGGAACAGAAAAAGCTGGATAAGACCAAATCACGTACTACCTTGTAGAGCACAGAAAAATGTTACAGTTATAATTAAAATATGATTGAAGAGCATCAAAATGTTTTTAGTTTAGACTAGATATAATCTTACTTGTGATTTAAAATGTGCTCTTGAGCTGCTAGGTGAGTGGAAGCCGAGAGAGTAGTTAAGAGGCTATTGTATTCCAGGGGAAACTTTGCCATGGGCCAATCAAACTGCAACAGAGATATATCTGAGTGGATGGACTTACAGCTCTTGGTATCAAGTGACAGGACCTGATGAGTGAATAAATGTTTAAGATTAAGAAAGAACAAGAGTCAAATTTTCTCTCTCATTCAAGTAAAGGAATGCTGCTGTCATTTTTCAGGTAAGATTTAAGGAAAACAGATAGAGAGGAAATCAAACATTATTTATTTTACATGTTGCATTCGAAATTTTATGGGAAACCAAAATGAAGATGTTAGACAGCACTTGGTGTATCTCTTCCCTCCACCTGATATTTGCTATCACAGTTGTCTCTTACCGGATGATGACACGTCATACAGGTTTATCAGTTGTACCAAATGTTCCACACTAGTGATAATGAGAAAAGCTATGCATGTTTGTGAGGGAGAGGGGGAGGGGGAGGGGGAGAGGGAGAGAGAGAGAGAGAGAGAGAGAGAGAGAGAGAGAGAGAGAGAGAGAGAGAGAATGCATGGAAATCTCTGAGCCTTACTATCTTGCCAAGAACCTAAAATTGCTCTTAAAAAAACACTGATATTCACAGCCTGGTCTCTAGGGCTTATGTGACCGACATGCTGTGAATACACATAAGGATTCTGGAACACAATAATGAATAAATGATTGAACAATTCCCAGGGTGGAGGATGAAGAGCAAGAAAAAGAAGCTATGAAGGAAATATTAGTAGAGAAAATTCAAAACTGTGTATCTTTTACAATGGAAATACAGAAAAACAAAGTTTTACAGGAGTTAGAATAGTCAACTGTGTTGAAAATTTCTAAGAGACCATGTCTTCTGGAGACCAGTGTGGAGTGTGCTGCTGACCTGGTGAAAAACAGCCTACATCAGTGCAGTGGTGGAGGTGGAAGACAGGAGTGAATGGGGAAATAAGGAGAAAAGGGAGGTTTAAAAAATACTCATTAATCTCCAGGTTATTGATCTACTCGCCATCCACATTCTGTGCATCTCTCTACATAAACCCAGGCTGTAACTGTATTCAGGTAAAACCTAACCACACAGTTATTTTTTTCTCAATCTATAAAACTCCAATGAAATGCTTTTTTCTGAGCTATTCTTCAATATTATTTTTAAAACTTTTTGAGGGAAAAGACAAAAAGCAATAAATATTTTAGCTATTCTCAGGAGTTTTTAATATAATTATAAAAATAAGGCAAGTTTCAAGTTAAATAATATTCATTTAAATAAAGTTAAATAATAATATGCATTTAAATAATATTCCTAGGTAATATAAAAGAAATATCACAATGTTTTAGATAATGAATGCTTTGCAACCAGCAATGACTGCTGTTAAGATTTCCGAGAGAAAAAGACTCCTCTGACTGTGTGGGTAATTCTTTAGAATAAAAGGAGCTTTAAAAGTGATCTGAGAGAATAAATCACCTCTATGTAAATAGAAAATAAAAACATAAATCTATCTTGCGGTAATCAGGATGAGGAAAATTTAGGAGATAAAGTGAAGAATTGAGGAAGGAAGGTTTTTAACTCAGTTTGAACTGGAGAATTTAGAAAGAAGAGGAGTAGGGATAAAGCAGTTTGGGAATTTATATACAACCAGAAGACAAAATGCTACAGCAAGCGCAGTATCTGTTTTGCAATCATTAAGGCTTATGTTCTCATTCTGTTGCTATCCTCTCTTAAGTGAGAAAACCAGCTACATAGAAAGAATGCATCTTCACCATAAAATATAGCCTAATGTCATTTGACTTACAAATTTGTTATGAAAGTTCACTGATGAAACCAATTTAATGTACCTGATACATAACTCATCCTTGACCCATATCCCTGACTTTCAACATCATCTTGTAGACAGCTAAATGTTCTAGATTTGAAGTTGATAAACAGATGAAAATTAAGCAAAAGTTGTGATCAAGATTGGGTTATTTTGTTAAGATTAATCTGCTTTTACAGTGTAGAAGAGTGTGACCGAGAATGCTTAGGGGTGAATAGAGACTACTTTGTACTGAACTAGTAGCTGAGTTTGACACCATATATCCATGATATTTTATTTTTTACGTAAATTTAAATATTATTACCAGTAAGTTTAACCTCTCTCAATGTTTAATAATGGTCGAGAAGGCATGTTTTACATGCATAAGTCGACAACATTCTATAGACCATGTAAGCCTGTAAGTACTGCTCGGAGACGTCAGTCTTCCCCATTATCTGATCCCTGCTCTCTGTTGAGTTATCACTCATCATAATTGCTTTGCATGGTCTTGAATTTATACAAATAAAATCACACAGAGTTTACTCTTTTGTGCTTATCTTCTTTCAGTTTGTATTACACCTGTGAGAGTCACTCATATTGATGCATATAGCATTTAATCATTCTCTCTCCTTGGTGCATACTGTTTATGAATAAATCACACTTGTAGTCAGCAAATGGCTATTTATAATTTAGGACCATTATAAAACAACTTTTCCATAATCGTTAAATGGTTTAAAGTTATTTGAACTGACATACAAAAATACAATAAATATGTATGTTTATGGGGTATTTATTATGTGATGTTTCAATTTTTACATGTATATTCTATGGCAGATGGAATATGCATAATTCAGGGTAAATTTATCTATACCTTAAAATACTTACCTTTATTATGAAAAATTTAAAAATCATTTCTCCCATTAGTTGAATATATAATACAATATCATTATGCACAGTTAACAGACTATACAATAGCATACCAGAACTTTGTTAGCTGATGTATAACTATAATTTAGTATACACTCATCAGTAGTTTCTTATGCCTCTATTTCTACTACTGTCTCCACTCTCTGGTAAGCACCATTCTAATTCTCAACTTAGATAAGGTCGACTTTTAAGAATCCACATGTGGGTGTGATCATGAAGTAACTATCTTTCCCATCTGCCTTATTTCACTTACTAACAATCTTCAGCTCTATTTTGTTGCAAATGACAGTTCACACCTTTTCATGGCTAGAAGTATTTCATTTTGTATATGTACTGAATTTTCTTTATCCATTCATTGGCTGAACACATGGTTCCTATGTCTATGCTACTGTGGGTGTGGGTGTGCAAAAGTCTCTTCAACATATTGATTCTGTATCCCTTGGATATATATCCAGTAGTGGAAGTGAAGGATTACATGGTCATTCTAATAATTTAGTTTCTTTTAGTAAATTATTATCTTTTACTTTCTTTTCTCTCTTTATTGTCTTAATTTGTGTTCCCATTAACTGTTTCCAAGAGCTTTCTTTTCTCCACACATACAAATATTCTGGTATATATCTTTTGATACACACATGTATGAACTTCTGCTGTACCCATACTTTGAAATTAAATTATTGATTTAATAGCTTATGCATCACAAAATATCTACCACTATAATTCAGATACTTTGCCAGGTGCAGGCCAGCAAGCCCTGTTAGTGTCACGAGAGAGAGAATATCTCTCTGGAGGGTCAGGGGACCCCCCGAGAATGGAGACCCAAACTGACTTAACTGCCAAGATTTATTGAGGAGCAACAAAGGCAAGGTGTTCTACTGAGTGCATATGTTTGTTTCAGGTAACAACCAAGGCGTGATGACAGTTTGGTTGAGTAACTTTCACCTGAATGTTCCCTAGAGAGCTTTCCTGTTTCCTCATCAGGTCCACCTCTGCCCAAGCTGGCCAAACATCCCTTCTCCAAAAGAGTTCTGGCTGTCAGTTAGCAGTGCCTGCCCACCAGCAGACGGTGAGCAGTTGAGTGTTCCAAGGGACTCCACAATCATTTTTATAAGACAATAAAGAGACATTTTAATCAGTTTGGGAAAGGTAAATATTATTATTGAAAATAATAATGAATAAAAAGTTGAAAATTTGGGTTTTTCTAAAATTGAGAATTTCAGTTTATTCCCTGTCACTATTAAGAAAAACAAACTGCAGACAGCATGTTTTGAATTCATCTATCCAACAAAAGATTCATATCTAAAGTATCTAAAGATCTTATTACATCAATCAGAAAAAATATAATAATGATCAAAAGAAATTAAAAAATCATGCAGGCCTTTGAAGCTGTGAACTACAACCATGTGAAAAATGCAAATTAAATCAATTGTAAATCATGACTGTTGTTATAATTTAGATCTAAAATGTCTCACAAAATCCTCAAGTGTAGATTGATTTTATTCTATTTTGCTTTGTTTGATTGTATCACGTCTGATGGTACAGACAACTACTTTGAAGATAACAAGAGGTATTATGGTAGCCATTATTGACTTCCTTGTATTTTATTTTGAAGACATGTAGCATGTTCATTGTTTTGTTTTGATTGACTCTATTCTGTTGTATTTCATTTTGTTTTATTCTCTTAAAAATAAAAAAAAATCCTCAGGGGTAAATAGATAGGGATTTCAGATTTTGAGGGTGCTATATTCATGTGTGGGTTGATCCATTGATGAGCTCACAGTTAAATGTACTGTTACAAGATTGATCTGGTTGAGGAGGTAACACTTTGGATGATTCTCTCTCTCTCTCTCTCTCTCTCTTTCTCTCTCTCTCTCTCTCTCTCTCTCTCTCTCTCTCTGCCTTTTCCTGCCTTCTACACTTCCATGGGTTAAGCAACTTTCTTTCTCCATGCAATTCTAAAATACCAATTTCTTAACTTGGAGCCAGGAAACCATGAACTGAACCCTTTGAATCCATGAATAAAAATAAATCTCTCCTCCTTAAATTTTGGTGTCAAATATTTTGTTCCAGTGACAAGGAAGTGACTAACACAGCTACAAACACAGCAAAATATCTGGAATGAAAAATGTTGACACTATCATGTACTGAAAGCACTGTGACATATATTACTGAATATAATGTTGATAAAATTCTTTTTGTTCACATTTTTAAAAACTTCATGTAGCTCTTAGTAGAACATATTTGTTTGCTGAATCCAGCCAGACAACAATTTTGTAAACCTTTGGAAACCCTTTTAAGTAATAAATTTGAATTCTGATGCACAAAGTAGTCTATTGAAGTTTAATTCAAATTCTAATACCTAAGAATCTATGACCCTTGACTGTTCAATTGGTGTTTTTGTCTTTTTTATCTTGTCATAAAATGTGGCATTTTCTAAATGAGTAGACAGGAAATGAAGGGTAAAATGTAGTACCTTGAAATTTAACAGATTTTACATTGTGCAAGTAAAATCCATTTCATGCACTCTTAAATGAATAAAAGGAATTTAAATCAAATTTATTTTAATTCTACCAAGGAAGTTTTAGGTTTAAAATAATAATAATAATAATAATAAGCCCAGAACCACTTATTAGAGATTAGAATTTAGAAGGTTCAAACACAAAAGCCTTGCATAAAAAGATTTCTATGCATTAGTCACCATTGTTTTCATATATTTGAAAGAAATTAATAGCCTACTTTATTTTTTTTCTAGACTACAAATGAACTGTTCCCCCAAAATCTATTAAATAATAGGACTGGGAGGCATCTTTTTATCATAAGGGCTTATTGTGAATTCAGTGCATTAAAGTTAATTCCCTTGCTACTATTAAGGAAACAGTATTGTCCTGCTGGAGTTTGAAAATTTCTACTGATGTAAGAAGAGAATTTCTTGGCAGACTAAACAATAGAATCTTTGGAAACACCAAGGATGTTTTAAGAAAGATTATCTCCTTTAACTTGGTACATTTTCAATGAAAAGAGAAGTTTTGTCTCACTGCAAGAACATTTTTAATTTTACATTGAGAGAGATGGATTATTTTTTCATTTGGATAAATCGGATGTATATCATAAATAATATGCTCGTATTTGAAAAACTCAGATATAACTTTATAGATACAGTTAGAGACAACTACATAAGGTTTTTTCCTAGCTAAAAATCTTTCCCATCAATTGTTGAAGTTTCATCTGCTCTTTATTAAAAGAAATTATCTGAATCTAGTAAGGCAGAGAGATCATATAAAAGTGCTTAAAATATCCTTTGAGCTTCCTAAGGTTTCTCAGCAAATGTTTAAATGTTTTATTCACATTGAGGGTTTCAGTTTATCAATAAATTTTTACCAGTTACATAAACATTAAATATAAATCACACATGATTAACTGCTTCCATTATTTTGTAAAATTCAAAAGATCATAGAATATTATCATTATGGGACTATAAAAGAGCATGTATATATATATATATATATATATATATATATATATATATATATACATACATATATCAAAAATATTAGTTCACATATAAAAAGTGTTGGTTCCTCAATGAGAAAGTTAAATGTGCTAACAATGCAATGGGCCAGGAGCCAAAACATCAGAAAGAGCAGAACAGTGGAAGAAGTGAATTTTCACAGCACATTCTGTAAAAGTTTGTAGAAGACATTTATCCACTGCTATTAATCTTTCACTTTGATGAGAAATGTATTCAATCAATATTCCCTTTAAGAAAATGTTCCCAACTTTTTTATATAGTAATCCAACTATATCACTTAGACTTTAAATATCTTCTTTAAAACAGTGCTTAGAACAACTAGTAACATTTATGTGAATGACCATATTGTCAAAAAGTCAGTGAAAACAATGAATCATCTATTTCCTCAGAACACTTAACATGCAAGGCAGGGTCAAGCAGATTACATCACTTGTTTCTTGCCACTGTTTTCAACACACTTATGCTTCAATAATATCACAAACCTGATTTCTGATCATGTATAATTGATCAACATACTCAAAGGAGTAGTGCAATTACAGAGACCTAAGACTCTCATCTCGCCCCTCTTTATTGTCCCTTCTGCTTGCCTTCCTTCCTTCCTGCCTTCCTTCCTTCCTTCCCTCCTTTCTTCCTTCTTCTTCTTCTTCTTCCATCCTCCCTCTTCCATTTTCTTCCCTTTTTTCTTTCCCTCCTACCCTCCTTTCTCTTCTCTTTTCTCTTCCCCTTTCCTCTGGTCTCCTCTCCTCTCCCCTCCTCTCCTCTCCTCCCCTCTCCTCTCCTCTCCTC